>PNEQ01122604.1:0-11211 GCA_003012365.1 Medauroidea extradentata
TTGGGGCATGGACTTGTTCGTAACAAGTAGAATACTTGTCAGCTACAAGTCTTTTACTTGTAAACTTGTCAGATTTCACTTGTAATTACAAGTGTTGACTTGTACTTTCGTGAAACACGAAGTGTTCATTTTTTTACAAGTTTGTGCATGTTTACTTGTTACTGACAAGACTTGTAGCTTTGTGAAACGGGCCCCAGGAGGCAAAGTAACACGAGCAGCCAATAAGTGACGAAGCCGCTGAGACATTTCACGTGTGTATTACTATTTAGTCTGTGATTAGAAATGATGGTATATCACAAAAATGTTTTGTGTCAGCATACACTTGAAAACGTGTCTTGCAACACATATGATTCGGTGATATACGTAGGTGTCAGGAGACCAATAACAGGCATCAAATATTACAATAGCGGGATTCTTATTGGCTCAGTCAAATAGGGCAACAGCTCCACGTACAATCAAAAACCAGTAATCTTCTGGTAAGCTGAACGTGCGTTGAAACCCAACCAACAGTCACGTTTTCCCGCGATCAACCATCATCTCTACTGATTATATGTGAAGACAACCACCGCCTGATTCGTGTGGTTGTCACTGAGGCGAATCCCTTATATTCTCCGCTCTTCGGTGTTTCTATAAGCTGTTCAGTGTAAAATGAGCACTTTTGAAGAATGTTTGGTTAAGAATAGTAGTACAAATAATTTACTATAGACACCGAGTAGCTAGCGTAAAAAAATACGCTATATCTCTTACTTACAGCACTATTTTTATGTAAGACATTGTTCCCTATGTGCGCTATGTTATTATAATTTTTTTTAAATTGTAGAAGTAGTAGGTATAGTAAAACCGTCGCGTTGATATCTTAAAAATTTTCACTATACAGCTTACCTTATTCAAAGAAAAAAGTATATAATTTTGGCAATTTATCGATTTAAAATGTGGCAGGAATATACAAATTGGCACTCTAATTCAATAGTTAATTTCTCATTTGTCAGTGGTTTTTACAGATCCCGGACAAAGCAGTTTTAACAATTTAATCAGTGAAAAGCCACTGCAAAATCAGGGAATATTTACTTATTTATTTTTGGGATGTTGGCACTTTATATCGAAATGAGTTAATATGCACAGATTTGACAGTTGTTTTCAACAGACTCGATAAGTTGAAACTTCTTCGTGTGGAATATGAAGTAAACTACGCTGTAAAAAATTATTTGCAAATTTAGCATACCCATGTAAAGAGGTTTTAAGGAAGTAGGTTTAGTAAAACTGTTTCCCATGTATCGATAGCGTTATCTCAGAATATTCACTAATTCTGATTTAGAGGACTGCAGGTAAAAAAATCTTGCTCTCTTTACTGTGTATGTTCTATGGACGACGTTTTCTCGCTGACCTTGACTGTTCCTGGAAGCGTAATTCTACCTGGGGCGCTGAGCTCTCCACGTCTCCCTCAGACCATGATGAAGGGTAAATTGTTACAGCAGGCACATTATCTCCAGCATCGAACAAGCTACGGCGGCACAAATTAGTGCGTGTTGGGATGCAGGGACTTAAAAAAAGTCTTGGCCGGGGGGGGGGGGGGGTATGACACGAAGATTGATCACTGATGCCTTCCTTGGTATAGGCCGACCACGGTAGGGTGAGCACTTTTAAAACTGCAGGGGAAAATTATGAGATTGTGTTTTGGAATGGTTTTTGATAATGAACATACCTATTTGTTCGTAGTTTTCAGGGAATTTTAAAATCTGTTTATGGGCGTTGGACTCGTAATTTTTTTTTTTTGTTTTGTTTTAATATTTGTGCTGCTAAACACTGTTAAACTTTTACACGTCAGATAACATGTCATTTACCTAAACAAAAAAAGTTACGCCCTATACATAGTTTATACCTACATAATCATTCATCAAACACTCAAATGGTCATTGCAGTGTAGCCAAAATAAAAAAAAAGTAATTAACTAATGAAATCAAAATTAAAAGAACTGAAAGTCAATGTACCAATGCATTTTATGACTTGTTTGATAAGAGTTTGTTTTGAAAATTTCAGTAGTAGCCAAAAGTTAAAGTTATACAAAAATTTACTAATTTTCATAAATATTTTTAAAATAAAAAAATTATCGGTTTTTATTTATAAACGTATAATATGAATGATCTACTTTCTGCAAGGTCACTATTTTTTATTTTGGCTACATCGCAACAGCCATTTTGCGACTTTGATAGGTGATTATGCTAAAATTATGGGACCTAATTATTATTTATTTGGGGAAATTACATTTTATCTCATGTGTAAAAATTGAACGGTGTTTGACATAAATATAAAGTAATGAATTGTTACGGGTCCAACGTCCTTAAAAGATTGCACAGCAATGTGAGCCTCGCCGAGATGAACAAAAAAGTCAGTGGTGGCATGCATGTAGGCTCGACAGGTACTCTCTCAGCCACATTCAGTATAATTTAATACGTTGATCTCTATCCTTGCTTACGTCAAGGTATTTAGAGTATGCAGTACCCTTAAGAGCTGTCACCTCGTTATTTAAAAATATCCATTTTCGTTTAATAAATAAATGGTGTGACGAATTAAGTCAATGCATCTTAATATATACATTGCAATTTACTATCAGATACGTATTAATGGACTAAATTTATACTATGAGTTATTTAGTGCGGTCTTTAATAAATGGCGAGAGAGAATTGAAGACCTCAGGAGTAAATAATGATAACCATCATTCCTGCAGTTTCCAGCTTAAGTGCAATAAAGTATGTCAAATCTGGACATCATTCATAATGTGGTTTAAAATAAACTACCTATTTATTTTGTAATTTAGTATTCCTTTCAAATTTACGGATAGAATGTTTTTTTTTTACATAGGCTGTTTTACAATAAGATAAAATGCCTTCATTTTTTTTATTTTGACGTGTTACTATTTAAAGCCATAGGGTGACAAAATCTTTGTCTCTGGCAAAAAGTCATCACAAGTAAGTTTTACAAATTGCACAGAGCACGATTTACAATAAATATTTTCCCGCACAACAGTCTTAAATGAAAAAGCCTTGAAAACATTGTATAATTTTTTACGACGTTTATTATGTGTTCGTGTTCCAACAAGAACGATTTTTTTTATTGTGTAGAAGAAAAATATGTCATCGTGCCATAAATAGCCCATGGAATAAGTTAATGCTTGCACGGAATGAACTTCTTGCAATCCAACATCACATTTATTTGCATAATTAATACTGACTGTTGCTTGTTTAGTTTGGCTTGATTTACAGGAAGTGGAGGTTAAAGCAGGGTAAAAATGTTGACTTCAGTGAAAACATGAAAAATGTTAACTGGTATTTTAAGGCGAATCAGGGTAGAAGCACATCCGAGTTAAAAGCTTTATGGCCAAAGATTTAACTTTCATTTTCTCTTAAAGATTGGGGGGGGGGGGGGTGGCTCCCAGGAAATTTTTAAATTGTTTTAATATGTTTATATTCGTACGAGATTTTGTTTGTTTTATAGACATATACTGTGACTTTTTTTTTTACAGTAACGAACATTTTCTATAACTTTCATAGTTTTTGTATAACGCCACGTCAAAGCCAAAATTTACATAAAACTGTTTTATACAAGAAACGAATACCAACAGACATACAGAAATGAAAAATTTCCCACTGAAGAACAATGTCGCAGGCAACGTCTAGACATGAATAAATAGCAGCACTGAATATTTCCTGTAATTCTGAAAAATTATAAATTTCCTGAAATTAAAAAAATCAATGTAATGTTTACATACATGTCTAGTTGTAGCCCGTGACACTTTCCTTCAGTGTGAATTATTTCTTTTCTATCAGTCAGTTGGTTTTCGTTTCTTGTATAAAACCGTTTTATGCGAATTTCGGTTTTGGCATGTCATTATACAAAAACTGTAAAAGCCAAAAAAATGTTCATTACCGTAAAAAAATAGTAACAATGTATGTCTACAAGACAAACAATATCTCGTACGAATGTAAAAATTATGAAAATAATTTAAATTACTAAATTGAAAGGTAATTTAGAAAAAGTACTTAAGTACAATATCCCAAAGAGAACGTAAACTAAGCAAAAGAACACGAGAACGATTTTGATCACGGTTAACAGTCGCAGAATAAATAATCATTATTAATTATGTCCGACTGCTTAGCTCAGTAGTGCCGATCTCCTATAGCTTAGTTGGTTGAGCGGCCGACTTTGCTGTTAGGGGTTCTGGGTTCAATTCCCAGGTCTGGTTTGGTGTGAATTTGTGTTTGTCCAAACGGTCTCAAAATTATCTGTATAAAATTGTCTCACGAAAGTAACTCTGAGTTACTCAAATAAGTCACATTAAAGGCGGGAATGTTGGTGCAGTGGTGATGCAGAAGCTGCCGCCTCGCCAATGCACCAAAGATAAAAACAAGTGGTTGGAGCTCTTGGTTGCTGGGTCAAGGGTCCCGTGTTCGATTCCGGTCGGGGAGGTCAGTATTTACAGTTGCCTCTCCTTATTCAGGACTGGCTGTTGTGTTGTTGTTCCCTCATATGCATACTACCACAGCCATCTTTAGCAGAAGGCCGCGGCCATAAATCTGGCAACACTGCCAACAGGGTCATTTTAACACTTTTTTTTAGCTCTCCAACGGCAATGGTTGTCCCTGATTCGTCGGCGTGTAGACAAAATAACGAATCAGGGACAACCATTATCGTTGGAGAGCTAAAAAAAAGTGTTAAAATGACCCTTCTTGGCAGTGTTGCCAGATTTATGGTCACGGCCTTCTACTTAAGATGACTATGATACTGCGGAAGACAATGGCGAACTACCACAGAATCTCCTCGCCTAGTCGACCTCGAAGGATGTCTTTCCACCACCCAGCGCCCTCCGTATTTATAAACTTGCCTTCTGGCAGAACACCCATCATTCATCATCACATTATGTGGTTAGAGAAGACGATATGTTTATGTTTCTCAGTTACCAAACTTAATAGTACTCATAAATTTTAAGGGGTAGTGTTAGACAATTTTACTATATTTTCAGTTTTTGAACCATAAAATCTATTCAAATGGTATTATCAAAATTTTCTCTTCGGCAAAGCATAGAATATATTCCTGGTAAACTTCCTGATAAAAATAATAATAGAATCTTTCATTAATTTGTCAAGCAGAATCAATGCAAGAGAATTACAGGCTGATAAAAATAATAATGGAATCTTTCATTAATTTGTAATGCAGAATCAATGCAAGAGAATTACAGGCTAACTTTCTAGAATTCTCTTGCAATGATTCTGGATGACAAATAAATGAATGATTCCATTGTTATTTATGTTAAGGAGTTTACGAAGAATATATCCTATGCTTTGTCGAAGATAAATTTGTAATAATACAATTCGAATAAATGTTATAGTACGAAAACTGAAAATACAATAAAATTGTCCAACACTCCCCCTTAACATGCTTAAGTCTAAAAGTTTTTGTCTTACTGGGAACGGGTTGACGACACGTGTTTCACATCGCAAGTACAAGGTAGGTTTGGAAACTCAAACCGCCTGCATATAATAAAAGCCTTCAAGATGCTTATCAGTGATGAAGCGAGGTAGCGTTCCAAGACAAGGGGTATTAGCTCACCAAGTTACCGAGAATATAGTGTTTTATTGGCGCTGATTTTTTATCTATTTATGAAATACTTTCTTCGTTCACAATTTTAAGAAAAGGCTCCAGCAATCTTTATTTACTTTATAAATTTAACAATGGAAAAAAGTGGGCGGAGTTTGAGTCCGACCGCCCGGAAAACAGCGCCAAAAAGTGCGACATTATCGGTAACTTGACAAACTACAGCCAAACAACAAGGGGGTCAAGCAAAATACATTGTTAGATAGGCGAGTGTCCAGACCTGTTCTTCTACGACCGTGGTTTAAAGGTTACAGTGACGGAAACACAAATTGTGTTACTATTTAGCTTATTACTAATCTGTATGGTTAAGATGATTGAAATATTTTGAACATAAGCTTTATGTTTAAAAAATTATTATCTTTGCTATACAGAAGATGAATTTTTTTTTAAAGTGTAACACCAAACACAAGATGAGATTTTTTAATGTTTGTTGTAATGGGAGTTTACAGTTAGAATTTATTGGTTTGTGGACATACGCCATTGTTCATGTTTTGCTGACCAAACTTGTATTGAAAGACAAAGGGACAAAATACAAAAACACACAAAAAAGCACAGAAAATATAAGGAAAACAATCATCTGTGCTGTTTTGTGTGTTTTTTGTATTTTGTCACTTTGTCTTTCAATATAAGTTCGGTCAATAAAGCATTAGCAATGGCGTATGTCCATAAACCAATAAACTCTAACCAAACACAAGGTTTTCAAATTTTTGTATAAGGCAAGCTTTCTTTATTGTAGACTAAATATCCTCGAAGTAAAACGTTTCGTTGTTGTAATCAGAAACCCGTTTACTGTAGACCTACAGCTGTATATACATCCACGCAGTTTTCCGTTAGTATGTTAACTATGTACACTTCACTCAAAATAATACGCATGCCACTTATTTCACACTCTTTTGTAGCGTTGTTTTATTCCACCGGTAATGTGCGTGTCAATAGATGTCCAGCCAGCAGCTTGGTTATGTTTGTTTAGCTCCTGCGAGCTCTGAAAACACGTTGTGTCAACTATTCGCTTGCATTAAATCTGGGTAGCCTTGTCGGTTGTACGTGCAGTTTCAATTAAGCTTCTTGTTTGAAGCAACTACGTGTATCTTGGTCATTAGCGTAATATAAGTCGTCCTTGAAGTGAACACGTGAAGGATGAGCCGTAACTGGTGAGTACTCTTCTGAAGTGGGATAAGCGGGGTATAGAAAGAGACACGTTATCTTTGAACGATTATTGCAATGGGTTCGTATTAAGGCCTCGCTTTTTAGTTTAGCAGTGGTTTCGAAAATATTTTTTAACGCAAATTAATACATATATCAAAAATTCATTCTGGCAGTTTTAACACTTATATTTCATGGTTTGTATCTGAATTTTTCTGTAGCAATACACCAAGCAGATTTCTAGATTTTTGCCCCTGAAATAGCACATATTTTGTTGTCAAAATAAGCCAAAATGAAGCAAAATAATTTTTTGCTAGCAAACGGTACATTATTATTTAAAAAACGCTCTGGCAAAATTGTGTATCGTGACTGTACACAGTCTCAAATTTTTTCAGAGCATTTGGTTAAAAAATATTCAAGTTATTTTCAATTGTTTGAAATAAATGAAAGATAATGGCCTTATAAACGTAACAGTTTTCTTTGGACTTATGCCGTTGCGGGCGAATGTTACCGTGTTGCAGAAACACCCACAACAAAACAAAAACAAAGGAAGAAAAGCCAGGTAGTTGTAGTCAACAGACATAAAGCATACAGATAATTCCTGAAAGAAATGCAGTCATATCCCAGAAGACGACACAAGTACGAAAAACAGATATGAGCAACGCAGAATTAATTCCTAAGTGGAATATAGTCGACTGGAGAAAGACGACACAAAAAAACAACAGAAGACAGACGAAAAAAATATAATAACCAACTAAAATGGGGTGCTTGAAAATGGCACCAAATGGATGAACGACATCACAAATAACGAGAGACGCGAATGGATGGCAAGACACAACACAGACATAAAACAGACGAAAAAATTGCAGGCTTCTCAAGACAACATATGCGACTTTTCAGGAACTGGCATCTGTTCCCGTCTTCAGGCACATCAGTCGACAGACAGATATATAGCTAGATAGAATGTATTGAAACGAACGATCAGCAGAGTAAGAGGCTGTGTCCCAGAAATTCGATAGTTGGTGCAGGGAAAAAAATTGCAGTGAATGGTCCCTGCCAAATTATTTTTGGGTAAACAAAAATTAAGAGTCTGCGGTAATTTAGTGGTGACAAAATGTTTTTGTGGTGAGCACAAAAATTATTTGGCAGGGTCAACACTACGTCCATTATTCAAACTAAAGAAGTATTTTGGACATACGCCATTGCAGCAAATTGCTGCAATGGCTTATATCCAAGTTACTTCTTTAGTTTGTAATTTGCCCCCATTGCAAGAATTGTTCAAAAGTAACACTACGTCCATGAAACAGTAATATCTTGCAACGCTCAGTTTAATTAAAACCAACATTTTGTTCTATTAGGGCATACGAGTTATTCTTACATTTTCTATAAATACTGTAATATCACGCCCCCAAAAAATAATCGTGGTTTATTTTGGTGCAAATCAAAATCATTTATCTTACATAAAGTTTTTGAAAGAGTTTTCAGTAAAACTCCAGCATTATTGGATGTGACACATTTCAAATTCACGAACGATTAACAATATATTTTATACATGCCTCAGACATTTTTTTTCCTGTAGGGGAAAAATACTGGTACAAAAATATGCTAGGACTGCTTCTTATTTACATACCACAGGGAAACACACAAACAAGCATTCCGTGTATTTTACTTTCTAGTAAACTAACCAATATACTTGAACGGGAATTTTACTTGGAACGGATTAATATAACCATGTTTGTATGTTGTGATTAATGCCATACAAATTAACAAATTCAGCAATAATGTATTAATTTGTAACAATTTCGTGTAAATTTGCTACGAGTCATAAATAGACATATAAATACAGACCTGAAAAATTCGCGTTTTCATTTAGGCGCAAGCTAGAATTCCAGCAACTATAGGTCTGTATCACGTTCATAATTGGACGTTGACTTACTCGACACTCCCTGGAAGTAGCTCAGCCAATAATTAAACTATAATTGAATACAGGCCCATTTTTCTGTGTCAGCGAGCAGCCAATGTACAGCTGCTGTCTGCACGATTTCACAAATATTCTTGGAGGCTAGCCTACTGGCATAGCCATCTTTAGTAGAAGGCCGCGGCCTCAGATCTGGCAACCCTGGCAGGAAGGGTCATTTTAACACTTCTGTTAGCTCTCCAAAGGCAATGGTTGTACCTGATTCGTTATTCTGCTCTACATACCGGCGAATCAGGGGAAGCCACTGCCTTTGGCGAGACAAATAAGTGTTAAAATGACCCTTCCTAGCAGGGTTGCCAGATATAAGGCCGCGGCCTTCTACTAAAGATGGCTATGCTACTGGTCATGGACCCCACAATTCTTCCGGCCTCTACATATAAGGAGCAAATCTCGTGCATCATGCGCGTTTGTGGACACGACAATGTTAGCTGCGAATGTTGTAGAATGACGGCATTGGTGCGTGAAAAAACATAAAATTGTTCAACTACACAGGATGCCTTTTAGAGTGGCCGCTGTGGGTACCAGCATAAAGTTACGTGTTCCAACAACACAAATTTGTAGTTTCAGCTGCATTCCTGAGGAGTTTGTGAGGACTTCAGAAGTTTATGCACGCTTTCAGAACTCAGACTCGTGAACATGTGTTTAATGTGATATCATAAGTTTCTTACGCGAGATTCGAACCCAAAACCTCCTGCCGGTGCGCCAAACAACTACGCCAAGACAGGTTTTCAGAAATATCTCTTTTGACACAGGTCTCTATATACACATTTAGTTTCTTGAGGATTCAGACTACTTATCTTGACGTAGTTGTTTGGTACTGGTAAGTGATTTTGGGTTCGAATCCCGTGTAAGGTAAGGTGACAGAAAATTGCTGTGATATTACATACGCACGTATCAGTAGCAGTTTGCAGAACAGTTAATTTTATATTAGAAGAATGCAAATTTAAGGTTGGCTTCCCCTTTCGGTTTAGGCACCCACTGACGTATGAAAAGGAGAAAAATGTATTTTCCCGATAAATTATCCTCGGCACCTTATAAATCTGGCGAGATATCGTTATGTTTTGGGGGTGAAAAGTCGTAAAATGTGTTTTTGGCAAGTCCTGAGTTTCTCGTTAACGCATAATAAGTAGGGCTAGGAATATTTCGCGAGTTCAACGACCAACAGGCTAGAATCCATTATCCTGTGTATACCGAAGCCCTGCCATTTGTCTGTTACCTGCTACTCAGTGGAACAACAGACAATGAGCGAATAGAAGGGGCTTGAGTATGCATAGGACACTGGATTCTAGCATGCAGGTCATTGAACTCGCGAATTTTTCCTAGCTCTAATAATAAGTTATCGTAAATATTTCAGTTCTGCATGTCAGTTGGTTTTGGTTTCTTGTATAAAACTGTTTTATGCATTTATGCAAAGTTTGGTTTCGACTTGGCACTATACAAATATTATAAAAGCTAGAAAATTTTCATTACTGAAAAATTGTCACAGTATACGTCTATATAACAAAGTTTCGAACAAATATAAACTTTACTAACATTTTCCAGGAAGCTAACCCCCCCCCCCCCACCCATTACGCTTTCCCACTTAAGAGAAAAAAAACTTAACATTTTTGGCGTTAAAGCTAATTAGCCTAACTAACTAAGCTTAGGCACGGACACGTGCGAAGTGTTATCCGTAGGTACACATACAACGAGTTGCGTGACCGCAGCGGTGACCTTGAACTGGCCGGATGATCCTGTGTGCTGGGTGTGTGCGCAACCAATAGGCTTGCGCTAACAAACGCCTCGCGTTCAGACGATGTGCAAACACTTGTGTTGGGTCCAGCCTCCGAGTGAAGCTGCCGAGTAGAGAGTTCGGTTAACATCGGAGATGTTCGGCTACTTCCGCCAGACTCGTCGCTAAACTTTTCTAAACAATTTTGCCCCTATGTGTCGCTTCTCATGCATAAATAATATATTATATTAATTATGTTAATATTATTATTATTAATAATTATTATAATTATTATTTAGAATAACTGAATAGTCAGGGGAGCTACTGAAAATCAAACTTTTTAGGATCACTGCAGTTTACGTTGTTTAACGTTAAGACCTTGTTAGATAATCTGTTTAACATTTGTGCAAAAAATTCAAAACCTTTTTAACAGAATATTAAAAAAAAAAAATAAAAATAAAAATTCAAATACAAAAGCAGTCATACGTCGCACAATAGTTGTAGGCGTTTGGAAAAATAATGCAGCGTTAGATAGCTATATACATATATAAATATATATATGTATGTATATATATATATATATATATATATATATATATATATATATATATATATATATACCGTCAACTGGGGTTACTTGGGACTGCAGGAAAACATGGGACATTTTTTTCAGGAATTTTTATTTAGTATGATGTAGCCCTGAATGAAGAAGTCATGCTACCTATTCAAA
>PNEQ01122604.1:11311-30628 GCA_003012365.1 Medauroidea extradentata
ATATATATATATATATATATATATATATATATATATATATATATATATATGCCTATATTCATTTGAGTTTGACTTATTTTCATAACGATATTGGTGATACATTGGGTGCAAAAATCTGATAAACTATGATATATATATATATATATATATATATATATATATATATATATATATATATATAATTGCTAAAAAAATTGGTGCAAATTATGATATATTTGTAACAAAACAATGTAGGGTTTCTTCAATATGAAAAATGTGTTGTTTTAAAAAAGTATTTCCAAGACCATTGTAACGCTACTCGGTGTGGTGTTACGCATTAAATCGGTGAATATTGTTTAGTAGAAAGATCTTCCACCCCAGAATATATGGCTTACAACTACATTCCCCTTCGTTACGTAAGAAGGGTGAGCCATAATAAATTTGCACGAAAATATTTAACAGTAAGCCGAGAGAAATCAACACATTTTAATTGACGACAAACGCCTACTTTTCTAAACACCCTAAGGCGAACCGCTTACGAGACTTCCTTTTCAGGAAGTTCGCATTTAAAACATGTTAGTGTGAATGTGAAGAGATTAACATCAAGGTCTTTAGCGCCGTTGAGGGGTGAAATGATGTGAGTATGGACCGAAATGAAGGGGCGGGTGGAACTGGAGATCACCGAGAATACCCGCCGACCAGCGGCATCTACCGGCACGATTTTCACAATGGAAAATTCAGAGACCGACCACGCCGGGAATCGAACCCGGATTACCTTGGTTGGAGGCAAGTGCTCTAGTAAAACAAATTAATTACAAAAGAGGTAGCCAACACAAGGTTTCGTGACTGCAAGAGAGGCAAGTGATAACTTGGATATTTTAAATACGATGGTTCGAGATCTCAAATTTGTTGGGACTTTAATCTAGGGACACCTGATTTGCGCTTTTCCCTGCGCGTAAAGTTGTTGCCCTATTTGACTGAGCCAACAGGAATCCCACTATTGTAATATTTGATGCATGTTGTTAGTTTGCAAACAGCTACGGAGTGTCAGACGTGTACAGTAAACTGGGGCAACTTTGGCCCTGGGGGATAACATTGACCCAATAAAAAATTTTGTTTGTGTGTACTTTAGTGAGAACATTTAAATCTTAGCTAAAAGGAGATTAAATGAATGTATACGTGTATTCAGTAGGGTTCAATTATTTATTTATTCACCAAATTACCCAAAAACTAATATACAGGTTGGACAAAGTTACCCTGAAATGATCTAAAGTTGTCCCAGTTTACGGTATCGCCCAATCATACACGTGGCGAGAAATTACGTTTTCAAGCATATGTTGGCACAAAAAATTTTCGCGATACACCATCATCTCTAGAAATGACTATACATAACTATTGAGTTGTCTACGGAACATTAGACTTGTAGAAGTAGGTACATTCTTCTGTCAACAAGGACTGATTAGAGATGATGGTTAGAGATGATCGTATATCGCGAAATATTTTTGTGCCAACATTCCCTTGAAAACACTGTAGTTTCTCGTGACATGTATGATTGGGTGATACACGTCTGACACAGCGCATCTGTCTGCAGACCAATAATAGGTATCAAATATAACAATTGCGGGGTTTATATTGGCTCAGTCAAATAGGGTAATAGTTCTGCGTGCAAGCGAAAGCCAGTAATCTTCTGGTAAGCTGAACGTGCTTTGAAACCCAGAAACAGTCAAGTTTTCCCGCGAATGACTTATCCAGTAACGTACCTCAGGCTTCACAACACACTTATATTGCGCGTGATCGGAAGACGCATCAACGTCACATGCTCGTAGTGTGTAGTCCGATCTACTGTAGATTACCTTGAAACACGGACACGCTTCGCCATTGGTTAGCGGCTTGTATTAGGAGTGCTTTACCCGCGCGTTAGAGACTCAGAAGTGACAGAGCTATATGGGTGAGATTCTTATTGGCTCAGTCAAATAGGGCAACAGCTCTTCGTACAAGGGACGAACGTTGAAACCCAGTAGATAGTCAAGTTTTCCAGCGATAAATCGTCCTCTCTAATGATGGTATCTCGCGAAAACACTGATTTCATGCCAAACGTATGATCGGGTGTTATGTGTCTTGACACAACGTATGCTTTCTACAGATCAATAATAGGCAGAGACCGAAAAGATTCGCGGGTTCACTAACCTGTAGGCTAGCCTGCAAGAATATTTGTAAAATGGAGCAGAAAGCAGATGCTCATTAGCTGCTCGCTGTTAAATATGATATTGGTCTGTATCATTGGCTCAGATATTTACAGGAGGCGTCAAATACGTCAAAGGCCAATTGTGAAAGTGTTACAAACTTACAGTTGTTGGAATTATAGCTTGTGCCCAAAAGAAAACGCGAATTGTTCAGACCTCTAATAATAGGTACCAAATATTACAATAGCGCGAGTCTTATTGGCTGAATCAAATAGGGCAACAGCTCTGCGTACAAGCGAGAGCCAAAGCTGGACGTGCGAACGCGATAAACCATCATCTCTAACGATGGGACTTAAGCAGTGACCATATAATTTTATTGGTAGATCGTCTGTTGCAAAGTTCAGTGCACGATTCTATCTGCCGGTTGGGGCCGCGGGGGTCGAATGGTCAGACCATTCACCTCCCACCAAGGCGATCCGGGTTCGATTCCCGGCGGGATCGGTCCCCGGATTTTCGCATGTGGGAATCGTGCCGGACGATGCCGCTGGTCGGCGGGTTTTCTCGGGGATCTCCCGTTTTCCCCGCCCATTCAATTCCGGTACTGCTCCATGCTCACCTCATGTCCCCCTTCACCCACGCTAAAGATCTCGATGTTGGGCGCTGACCAAAATCTCTCACTCTCACTCTATCTGCCGGTTAGTATATTTTGAAGTACGACAGTCTGAAAAGGCCGTTTACAGCTGTGTTGGAGGGTTTTAGAAACAGTGTTTTTAATTAGCATATAGTGTCTCAATGACATTCCGACCTTGTCTGAAGTGTGTTTTCTTTTCGTACGTTGGCACAATGTGCACACGTGGAATAGTTTCGTAAAAAAAACATGTTTACGAACACACTGCAGCGCATTACTACTGTTGCTTTAATGACGGGCTGTCCTTGAGCCTTGACTTCCCGGAGCACACGAAGGCTCTGGAAGTCGCTCGGCCACGTAGCCTGCAGGAAAGGAACTTCCGGACATCATAACGCATTTTTTTCTCCCCCTTCTGGCCGCACATTCACCGCTTTCACTCGCGGCCACTGGCGTCAACAAGCAACTCCTGCAGACCGCGCTGCGCCCACCGCAACAAACTGTTTCCCTCCTCCCAGACCCGGGAACAAGATGGTACAGTATATCGCGAAAATATTTTGTGCCGACATACCCTAGAAACCGTTGTGGTTTTTTGCAACATGTTTGATTGGGTTACATACTCTTGCCGCAACGCAGTTGTCTGAAAATCAATAACCAGAGCCACGATTTTGTCGCGAAAAGATTTTTGCAACATTTTGTTTCAGTGTCTCGCGTACACCTTGGCAGCTATGCTTCACGGTTATTGGCAGCGGGTCTTTGCTCAGACACGTCCCTCATTTGACTGCACCAATAAAAATAAGGCTATTGTGACGTAATACGTATGTGATTTGTCAGCGGAACCGCAAGACGTGTGACAGTTAAAACGTCCAATCACTGACCATGAAACACAGTTGCGGATGTCAACATAAGGCATGGAAACCAAATGGTGCAAAAATCTTTTCGGCATAAAATCGTGGCTCTATACAATAACAGTCACTAGAGGTACGTAAATTTCGCAGATTCATTCCAGATCAGGTTGAACGCCAATTATGTATACTTCATTGTCATGTTTGTGACTTGCTGGCGGCTGTTACGAAACACGTTTGACTACTGCAAGCCAGTAGTAAATAAGGAAATACGTAATTCGAAGTGTTATCGCTTGCTACCTGCTTGTACGGTTATAAGCCAATAGATAATCGATTGTGGCCAGTGGGTGTATAGGACTGACAAGTCTAGACTGCTGCCAGATGAATCCGCGAAATTGACGTACCTCTAACAGTCACCAATTTTTACAATAGAGGGATTTTTTTTTACTGGCTCAGTCAAATAGGGCAACAGCTCCACGTACAAGTGAAAGCCAGTAATCTTTTCATAAGCTGAGCGTACATTGAAACCCAGCAACAGTCAAGTTTTCCCGCCTTAAAGCATTATTATGGACACGCAAAACTGGTACTTGGTGCATGAACTGTGTTGTGGCGTGTCGTGCGCAATTGTTTTTATCAGAAACTGCTTAAATTGTTCGAATTGCGGTTATCTTCGAAAAGAAAACACACTTGAAACTACAATTATAAATTTTAAAAATTCAGCACGCTTGTTAGAAGTATGATATTCTGGCCTCTCAATATTGCTAAATACATTTTTTTTAAAGTGCAAAATGTGATGCATGCGTTGATCTTTACTTCGTACTATCCAAAATTGAAATTAGTTGTTTACTACTTAGAGTTCCAGAGAAAAAAAAGAGTTATGAGAAACTCGTGTACGCTAGTTTAGCACGCTGCGAATAGAGGCGACGTGACTCTCTTCGAGCGTAGTACTCTGGCTCTTATCGCTCCGCCGTTCCCACGCATCAAACGCGGTCTTTTGAAACAGGTACATACTACATACTCCTCTTAAAGGTGTCCAAGTGCGTTTAGTAACAAAATTTTGCATTTTTACGAAATAGTGTTAGTTTTGTAGACAATGCTTGTGACTGTAGTATCCTCTTACAAATCAATTTTAGCTCGCATAGTTTTCTCATAACGGAGCCAAAATGTGATTGTTACGCTGTCCTGCAAATAATGAAAACCAGTTGAGTTACTTAAACGAATTAATTCACAGTGAAATATCATGACGTAAGCTACGTAACCAAATATTAGAAAAAGTCATAGTGAACAACATTTGTATTTTTAAGAAATCCAGAATCTGCAAAATTTATCCTCAATGTTTTTTTTTATTATTATAAAGATTCGATACAATACATTGTGAGTTAATAAATGTTAGGTTACATAGCCCAAAGTATGTTTTTTGACAGTGAATTACTTTATTTCAATAAGTCAATTGGTTTTCATTATTTGCATTGCAGCGTAACAAGCACACATTTAACTTTGACGCACCGTTATGAGAAAACTATGAGAGGTAAAATTGTTTCGTAAGAGGAAACCGCACTCACAAGTATCGTCTACAAAACCTTGCACTATTTTATGAAAACACATACCACTTGAACACTCTTAAGCGATAGGCGCTTGACTTGACACTTCTAGACTGGCGCTGAACTAATAATAAAGAAGTAACTACATGCATGACCAATTATGTGATATCACAGAGTCAGCTGAGCAGCCAATGAGCACACACATATTCTTGGAGGCTAGCCTACAGGTTAGTGAACCAGCGAATTTGTCCAGTTTGTATTATTTATTTATTTAATTAATTAGCTTCCTTTTTTACAAAACAT
Source organism: Medauroidea extradentata (assembly GCA_003012365.1). Lineage (NCBI taxonomy): Eukaryota > Metazoa > Arthropoda > Insecta > Phasmatodea > Phasmatidae > Medauroidea > Medauroidea extradentata. Next base: position 16,788 of record PNEQ01122604.1, read on the forward strand.
ATGTTCGGATTTGTCAAATTAGGAGTTTGTACACGTTTAACAAAGTAGACAATTTACATTATTTTACATCGTTCAATTGGTAGGCAACACAATATAAGGTTGTAACCAACACAAAAAAATTACAATACCTGACAGTCAAAGATCTTGAAACTAAAAATATTCAAAAGAAATACATTACAGGAACTTAACTAAGAAAATAGAAACTAAGAAATAACATCACTACACGTCATTCAGGCATTTAACTACTACTACTTCCGAGAGACGTGCAAAATTCGTGTTATTTCCAACCAACAGACCAGAATCCAAACGCCTGTAGGCTTGTTCGACGTCTCCCGTTGGACGATAATATCGTGGCTTTCCACGGAGAATGCTTCTGGCCGATAATGAAATGTTCACGGTAGAGTGACCAACCTCCTGTAAAGATACACACACGTGAATGACGTCACACAAAGGCTCGTGGCCAATGTAATCACAGGTTGTGCACTGATATGTACAGGCCAGTGGATTCTAGCGCGCCACCAAATAACGCGAATTTTATAGGTCCCAAGTAATACCTTATGAGTAGAGCCAGTGATTTCTGGTGAGAAGAATTCTGCAACAACTTGTTTCAATGCCTGACGTACACACCTTCAACTCTGGTTCGTGGTTATTGGCATAATATAATAGGGCAGAGGCGTGGCTCATTTGACTGTGACAACCAGAACAATGTTACCGCGACACCACATGTCTGTGATTTGCAGGTAGGACCCCGAGACGCTGAAAGTTACAAACTTCCAATCACTGGCCTTGAAGCAGAGAAACAGGTGTTCACATAAGACATTGAAACAAACTGTTGCAGAATTCTTTTCACCGAAAATCACTGGCTCTACTTATGGGTAGAGGCACGATTATTTCGCGTATTGATTCTAGGTCAGGTTGGATGCCAAGAATGTATACTTCACTACTCCTTCTGTTATTAGACGACGCCTGTTTCAACACACCTTTGACGACTGCAAGCCAGTGATAAATAAGGAAACAAGTCGTGGTGGTAACACGTGTTACGGTTAGAAGCCAATGGATATTTGACTTTGGCCAGTGAGTGTATAGGTCTGAGAAGTCTACGCTGTTGCCATATTAATACGCGAAATACTTCTGCCTCTACTTATGGGTAGAGATTGATGGTATATCGCGAAAATGTTTTGGGCCAACATAACCATGAAAACTCTGTCGTTTCTTGTAAAATATATTATTCGGGGGTTTACGTCTCGCACAACGTATCACTCTAAAAATAGTTTGTAAATTTACCAGACGTACGTACAGGAGCGCTAAGAAAGTAGGTATGGTAGAGTTGTGTCCGAGACATCCACGGTAACACTCCTAAACATAATTATAAAACAGTCAAATGCATACGAAAGTTACCAGACTTGTATTGTAACATTTGTAAACGTTTGCATATTTACAAGACGTAAGTATGGTAACTGTCCCATACTGCGTCTGGGAATACTTCCTAAACATTTTAGGAAATTTTTTTTCAGTGTGGCTGTCTGCAGACCAACAACAAGCATAAAATATTACAATAGTGGGATTCTTATTGGCTCAGTCAAATAGGGCAACAGCTCAACGTACAAGAGAAACCCAGTTAATAATCTTCTGGTAAGCTGAACGTGTGTTGAAATCCAGCAAACAGTCAAGTTTTCCCGCGATAAACCATCATCTCTAATTGGGATCTTTTATGTTTTGTTGCGTTGGTTTGGTTTATGGGTGTGTTGACTACAGCTAAGGTTAATTCGACTACAGGTTAGAAAGAAAATACGTTTTCTTATGGGAGAGCTTGGCACAGGGAAAATTTCTGCCACTAGTTTCGCTTCAATCGCTAAGTGACCAGAAAATTACGAAACCATAGTAAAACTAAATATAAATAATCTTTGAAATTATATATGTCATTTAATTTAATTTTAAAATGAAAATAAACCGATTTCGCGTTTTAAATTATTAACTTAACGTATCTCAAAATTCAGGAAAGCTCTGTGATTGGTCAGTTTGGTTCATTAGCGATACCAGCGCTCAAGTGGCAGCAATTTTCCCTGTGCCAAACTTATAACATTGATCTTTCTAACCTGTAGTAGAATTAACCTTACTACAGCCAAACTAGGCATGTTTTCTCTTTTTTCGTATGTTTTTTCTTAGGGTCGAAACTATAGACCTATTTCGAATGACAACCAACTGCTCACCAATGCTTTCTCTATGGGTAGGGACAGGAAAAATTCGTGAGTTCAACGACCAACATGCTAGAATCCAATATCCTATGCATACTCAAGCCCCGTCTATTCGTTCATTGTCTGCTGTCTGAATGAGTAGCAGGTAATGAACTAATGGTCGGGCTTCGGTATACACAGGATAATGGATTCCAGCATGTTGGCCGTTGAACTCGCGAAATATTCCTAGCACTATCTATGGGGATAGCAGTTGGTTATCATTCGAAATCCGTTTATATATACGGCCCTTAGTCTCATTCTAATATATCTGGGACGACATAATATTGCAATTGCCTACGTCCACAATGGTACAGTACGTTACAGCAGTGCAATTCAGCACATACATTCTCGTGGTACCAAAGTGCAAGCCACGAGAGATCGCGGGGATAGTAAAAAAAAAAAAAAAAAAATAAATATCCTACCAGTTGTCGTTCCTGCTGCCGCAATACACTGGCTGCCACTGATGTGGGTCGAGTTGCTATGTTGAAGGAGGTCAGTTAACACTTTCTCTGTCATGCCGACATCATAATACAAGAGCGACCCTGGTCTCTGTGCACTTATGCAGGCTTGTTAGCAAGCTTTTACTCAGCCAACCTTCACGGTAGATATTTTATACTGTCGGAAAAATACATTTCATATATACCGTATTATGATAGAACAACCACAAACTGACGAACTGGTAATACAATTTTTTTTTTTAAATCACATAACAAGATTGGACGAGTACAAAAGACTTATTTTTTAAATTAACGGGGAAATATTTTCCAAAGACCCTATGGAATAGCAGAAAACTGCTCTAACGAAAACAATTCATTTGGTATTTATCAGTTATGTGTTCATCCAAAATTGCGCTTTAATTAATTGTAGTACTTCTAGAATACATGATATCATATAATAAATTAAATAGAGGCCAGTATATAACATAAAAATGGTCTAAAGTAAGCTGGACTAAAACAATAGTAAGTTGAAGTTAGAAATTTTTTTTAGACAAAAAACTAATAATTGGGACAAGCGGAAAAACCAACGGAAACCGGAAACACTCTGGATTGAAGACAGGAAGAGAGACCATCCTGAGAAGATGAATTACAATATGAACGCAAAAAAGGGCTACGAAGGCTAAAATGCCTCTGCGTTGTACTTCTCTTTGTCCGGTACGGCCTAAACGTGAGTAAAAGTAATAATATTCATGATAATAATAATATTAATAATGACACACCTAGAGATGACGGTATATCACGAAAATGTTTTGTGCCAACAGACCCATGCAAGCTCTGTAGTTTCTTGCAACATACAAGATTTAGTGATATACTTCCGACACAACGTACAGTAGCTGTCTGCAGACCAATAATATGCATAAAATATTACAATTCGGGATTCTTATTGGCTCAGTCAAATGGAGTAAGAGTTTCAAGTACGAGTTAAAGCCAGTAATCTTTTGGTAAGCTGAACGTGTGTTGAACTCCAGCAAACAGTCAAGTTTTCCCGCGATAAATCATCATCTCTAAATATACCGCAATAGGTAAGGATAAGGATAAATACAAAATTAGAGAGAAAGAGTGTCACAAAATTGCGTCTTTGGGCCTTTGAATTTAGCCACAACGGAGTGATACTAGACGACGTGGGGAAAAATTACTGCTCTTCAGTTTCAGAACTTTACCCACAGTACTTGGGATTTTTATGTATTTATTTGTTATGTGTCTGTGTGTAAGCTATTGCCACACTTGACTGAGACAACGAGAACTTTACTCAAGTAATGCTGGACGTTACTCTACCGTCATCTGAGTCGTGTCAGTAGAGACAGGAAAAGTTCTCGGGTTCACAGACTTGTAGGCTAGCCTCCAAGAATATATGTGTATTCAAGCAAACATCAGCTGTTCATTATCTGCTCGCTGATACTGTGAAATGGGCCTGGATTGAGTTAAAATTTTATTATTGTCTCAGCGACTTCCACGAGGTGTCAAATAAGTCAAGGACCAATTGTGAAAGTGACACGAACGTACAGTTGCTGGGATTATAGCTTGTGTCTAAAAGAAAACGAGAACTTTTCAGGTCTCTAGGTATAAAGGGTTTCAACCAAACATTCAAAGTAAGAGAACGAAACAGCCAAATCGAGGTTAGTAAAAAAAATTTTAAAATAAATAAAATTTTTACAATTTGTTGTAATATTCCATGCATACTGGTTATAATTCTAGTTTTTACAATTAGGGTGGTAGCGAAAATGAGAAATACAATTGACTTGGCTCTTGATCATAATAACTGTAATTGGGCTTTACTTTGTAAAGACATAAAATAACAGTTGGCATAGTCTGACAGTGTTATGCTAAAAAGGGTCAACCCATTTCAATTTATGTGCAACAAATTAGTATTGACGTTTAGAGGACTATGACAACCCTACGAAACTGATAAACTCATATTAATGAAAATATGTGAACGGTAATGTAAGTTAACCGTAATGTAAGATCACTTTACGGCCATTCACTATACTGTAGTGTTCTGTGTTTGACGGTTTAAGAGTTGACTTTTATTGCATAACACAGTCTAGTTGGCATCATAATGTATTTTAGTTTGCCTGTAACAGTTTATGTTAGAGCCACTTCGAATAAAACTGACTCTGTATAATCTGTTCATAGTAAAGTAGGCACATTTTATGACTGCTGAATTTTTTTGTCAATAATTTTTTTTTCTACGCCGTACGACGAATATACACTCTGTATGCGTTTTGTACTTTTCCGTTATTAATATCTGAGGTAGTTAAAATACTTATGGGAGAACCCCGTTTTTCGCCAAAAGAATTTTGCCCCACTTTATTTCGGTGCCTTACATGCACATCCGCACTTCTGCTTCATAGTCAGTGATTGAATATTTAATCTCTTACGAGCCTTGGGATTCTACCGGCAAATTACAGACGTGTGGTGTTGCAGGGACGTTATTATAACTGGCTCAGTCAAATGAGATACGGCTCTTCACATAGACACGTTGCCAGTAACCATAAAGCAGAACTGCAGATGTGCACGTGCGGCATTGTAACAAACTGGGGCAATATTATTTTCGCGAAATACAGGGGTCCCTCACTAACTCTTAAAATACATGTTACTTCCACACAAAAGATTTCCGCAAGACGCCGGCTTCCGCGCTTTGTCGGGCTGCGCGCGGCGCGGAAGTGAGCGCGTTGTCCTGGAGAGGGGAAAGGGACCGGTGACGTCACAGAGAGCGTCCCCCCTCCCTCCACTAACCAGCACCCGGGTGAACCCTCGCGTCGTCTCGCACACGCGCCCAGGCAGTCGCTGCCAGAACTCGTCCGCAGTTCGACGTCCCGCGCGGGTTGTCATGTCACCGAGCCGGTCGCGATGACACTCGTGTCGCCCTGAGATGTGACCCCTCGACTCTGTTACGTGCTTCTTTTCCTACTCTGTTCCTGACCGGGGCCATCATGGAGGAGCTGTTGGTGCACGGCGAGAAGACTGCAGCCGACAAGGGTGAGCTGCGTATCACAAATAAGAGGGGAAACCAAACTTTACCGAAGTCCCGTGGAATTTGGTCACGTCGGTGTTTAAGACGGCGTGTTAGATCAATAAGTGCTGAATTTTTCAATCGAGATCTACTCATTTTTTAGAGTCAATATAAAAAAAACTACAAAACAGCAATCCTTGATAATCATGTTAGCCAACTTCATAAGGATTTATTAAGTGTGGTTTCTTGCGCCGCAATTTAATATTTCGGCGTCAGAGATTGTTCTTCAGATATACGTTAGGCCTAATCGAGAAACATTTTTTTTTGCTCAGAAAGTTGGTAAAAACTATTGTCTAGGATTGCTTTTTTTTTTTTTTTTTTTGCAAATTGGTTTTGAGAAACCAACAATTCTGAAACTGATACTTTTAGCGCTGAATATATACTACGCACTCTTAACAACTACGGCAATAAAATAAGTTACTGTAATACATTTACAGCAATATCACCACCTTGGGTTAATTTTACTATTGCTGTAACGTTTATTTCGTAATTTTTTGCACATTTGGGTATAGTTTTATATTGATTCCCAAAAACCCGGATGTTTCAATTGAAATTTAGAGCGCTAAGGTATGCTCAGAGCCAGTGACTTTTTGTGGAAATAATTTTCCCAACAATTTGTTTTAATGTCTTGCGTTCACATCGGCAGCTATGCATCGTGGTCGGTGATTGGATATTTAAACTCTCAGCGTCTCGGGTGTTTTACCAGCAAATCACAGACGTGTGGTGTCGCAGTAACCTTGCTCTGATTGGCACGGTCAAATTAGCGACGCTTCTGCGCTAATGCGTCCTGCCAATAACCATGAAGTGAAGCTGCAGATGTGCGCGTAGGACATTCAAACATTTATTTCACCAACAATTACTGGCTCTAGCTATGTTACATCCGACGTCCCTCAGTTTGTCAACTATAATGGTTTTTTTTTTGTTGCTATTCTCTTTAGAATTGTGGGGAAATTCATCCGTCCCCACCCCCCTTAAGCGTCCTAAACACACCTTTTGTAGAGTTATTTTCTAGCACAATTAAAAAAAGTGTGATTTAATAGTCGGGTAAAACATTATTTCGTAGTCACAGAACTGAGTTATGCTGATGTATTTGATTGTTGGCACTAAGATAATAGTGATTTCCCCCCCCCTCCCCGCCCCGGTTCCTTTTTATAATTTAATTTCTCAAGACACAAAACCAAGCCTGTTTATACGGAGTAAAAAGTGTGTTCTAGTGTAAACATGGAAGTGAGTTTTGCTGATACATTTGGACATTGACACGAAGATAAATTACTGCGTAATTTTATTCTTGACCTTTGTTGATAAGTTCGTTACATAAGCCTCTCTGTGATTTTTTCCAAATAACATAGTGCTTTAAGCACATTGGACCTCAGCATTTTAAACTCGTAACAGTGGCAGTGCGGTAGATAAATAAACGCTGAAAACATACATAGATTTCTACGCATTTTTTCGCAGCCAATAAGAATAAAATACTCAATGACAATCCTATATAATGGTATTTGCCAACTTTATGAGTAAATATTTATCCAGAATTACCAATTTGTTACGCGTGATCTCTTGCGCGGCAGTTAAATGCACGAGGTTCCGGCGTCCGAGATTGTGCCTCAGAAGTTCGCAATACTGGAAACAATTTTATTTAAAACGTTGGCCAAAACTGTTGTCTAGGATTGTTATTGTTTAATTTTCGCAAATTGGCTTCAAGAAACCTACAGTTATAGATGAATGCTTTTAGCGTTGAATTATGTACAATGCCTTCTTAACATCGAGGTCTTTAGCGTTGGTGAGGGGTGGCATGGCGTGAGTATGGAGCAACGAGATCCTCAAGAAAACCTGCCGACCGGCACGATTCCCACATGCTAAGATCCGAGACACGAACCCGGAACGCCTTTGTTGGAGCGAGTGCTCTAGCCGGTTTGCCAACCACGATTTGCCATACAGCTGTAACCCGATGGGCTATCGTCGTGATATTTAATCCGACCTTACCCTTGTTAAAGATAAAACCGGCCTTACACACGTCTGTGCCTATTTAGATTTGTTAGCCTCTAGTTTCATATAGGCTGATCACTATAAGCTAAGCACTCAGCAGAACTTGTAATTAAATAAAAATATCGTCGTTGCCGGTGAAAAACCTCCTATGTGTCATCGGTTGTATTATAAGAGACTTCGAAATAAAATTTGTGCACGAATTGTACTTAAGTGTACAGACTAAAACAAGCGAATTATTATGTGTGTGTAGTTCTGTGATAGTTAATATCCCAAACACTAACAATAATATGTAAACTTGTCTTTCTTGTTTTTTTTTTTTTACTTTCCTGAAAATTTTTGACTTTTGCACATAGGAGGTTTTTCACCGGCAACGACGATATGTTTTATTCGGCCAATAATATGTTAACTTTTGAGTGTGTTGAAACGTTTACGCTGGTTTTTAGTTTAATCGAATTTTATATATTAAAAATAGTAAAGATGGCTGCAAAGGCTGCAAAACGGATGAAAGAAAACTTTATGCAGTGCTCACTTTATCGTGAACGGCCTATACCTAAATATTACCGTACAAACACTCATTTTCAATCTAAGAGAATATGAACTTCAAATATTAGTGTAAGGCTTAAAACTAGTATACTCGTGTGCAAAGTTCTTAGGATGATTTTCGTAAGCCGACATTATACAAGCACGCTGAGAACTTTTCGGTTAAACGTCTTACCGGCCGAAGGGGGCACGGTGGCCGAATGGTCAGACCATCTGTTTCCTACCAAGGTGATTAGGGTTCGATTTCCCGCGGGGTCGCTCCCGGGACTTTTCACGTGTGAGAATCGTACCAGTCGGTGCCGATGGTCGGCGGGTTTTCTGAAGTACCTCTCATTTCCCCTTCACTCCGGCGTTGCTCCACGCTCACATCATGTCACCCTTCACCAGCGTTAAATACCTCTATGTTAAGGTCATGATCTTCCACTTATTTCAAACATTTGCAAATAACTCGAATATTTTGTAACCAAATGCCTTGAAAAAATTTGAGACTGTGTACAAGTCATACGTAGAGACCCTTGTTTTTCGCGAGAAGAATTTTGCCCCAGTTTGTTTCAGCGCATCACGTGCACAACTGCAGCTCTGTTTCATGGTTATTGGCAGCGTGTCTATGACTATAATTTGACCGAGCCAATTACAAAAACGTTTCTGCAACACCACACGTCTGTGATTTGGCGATAGAATCCCAAGGTCCGTCAGAGTTAAAATAACCAATCACTGACCACGAAGAGAACTGCAGCTGTGCATGTAAGCCACCGAAACAAAGTGGGGCAAAATTCTTTTCGCTAAAAACAGGGGTCCCTAGTCATACGATACACAATTTTGCTAGACCATTTTTTTTAAATAATATACCGTTTCCTAGAAAGAAAGTATTTTGTTTAAATTTGGCTTATTTTGACAACAAAATATGTGATATTTCAGGGGCAAAAATCTAAAATTTCGTTCGGTGTACTGCAACAAAAAAATTCAGATATAAACGATGATATATAACTTTTAAAACGGTAAGAATAAATTTTTTATATATGTATTAATATGCGATTTAAAAATTTTTTTTCGAAACCCCTGCAAAACTAAAGAGCGAGGACTGAAGCGCTGACCAAAATCTCTCACACTCTTACCGACCGAAGCTCTGTGTTCTGCACATCGGTCGGCCTTCAAGTATGTCTGAGTACTCAAGTATAGGTCGTTCGGGATAAAGTGAGCACTAAAAATTTAACCTTCCAAAAATGTCACTAGCCGTTACTGCACATAATTCAATATTAACTATAGTTACCTAACAGCTTGTGTGGTTGGCAGCGAATTGCCGAAAGTAGATCCGTGTATTTTCCTACTCTATTACAATAATGCTGAAATAAAATCAACTGGAATTTACATACTTGTATTTTTATAGCGAATGAACGTTTTTATGACAAATTATACAGGTTCTAACCGACTGTACAACTTAAATTGTACGCGCAACCATAAAGTGACGTGTCCAGGGAGGTCAGACATGTCCCGTCGTTAGCTGCTACACGCGGAAAGGTACGAATTGGCTGAAAATAGAAATTTAGCTGGGCTTTTTCGAGTGCTCACTTTATCCTGAACCACCATAGGCAGCAGTTGTTCATTGGCGGACAGTGATATCACATGATTTCACATGCATTTAGTTGCTTCTGTATTATTGGCACAGCACTCTCTCCAGGAGGTATCAAATAAGTCAAAGCCACGTTCTCTTGTTTCTACTTGTTTATCGGTATTAATTTTTTTACGCCTAAACGAGATCAGATATCGAAAATCTGTTTGGCAGTTTCATTTAAATTCGTCTCTTCCGAGTCGGCCGATTTTTTCAAGGCAGTAAATATTGTGTCTTTAACTAATTATATAATTAACGTCGTTCTGGTTAATTGGATTACTGATGTATGACGGAATAACCATTTTTAACAAAACTACAAAACACTGCTCTAATTTAAACTTTAAAAATTAACTATCTCAAAAAACAGTAGAAGCGAGAGCCGTTAAGGGCCAATTGAGGAAGTGACATAACGCACAGTTTTTGACTTCTAACTTGTGTCCAAAAGAAAACGCGAATTTTTCGGGAGTCTAGTCGTTGTGGTTGTATATCGGTCAAAATATAAAGACATGGTCTTTTTGGGACTCATTCGTAGAAAAACTCCAACGTATACTAACAACGCTGAAAAATTTATACAGGATGTTACAAAAATGTACGGCCAAACTTTCAGGAAACATTCCACACGCACAAAGAAAGAAATTATGTGATATGGACATATGTCTGGAAACGCTTAGTTACCACGGTAAAGCTCAATTCCTTACATCTCGTTACACGTCATCGTAAATAACACTTCGTACAGAGAATGTCCCAAATAGCCAATGGATTTCTTCTTTACAATGTACTTTACTTCCTAGGTTCACCGCCAGTTGGGCCACTGTGAGCTCCGAGTCCATCATGTCATGTGAGTTGAAAATACGCAATGCAGTCACGATTACCTTCCGTCACGTCACCCACCTGGCGGTGATCCTAGGAAGTAACGTACATTCTAACGAAACATTCCATTGGGTGATTGGAACAGTGTCTGTACGAAATGTTTTTTACGATGACATGTAACGAGATGTAAGGAATTGAGCTCTTCCGTGGTAACTAAGCGTTTCCGGACATATGTCCATATCACATATGTTCTTTCTTTGTGTGTGTGGAATGTTTCCTGAAAATTTGGCCGTACCTTTTTGTAACATCCTGTATACCACGAGGTATGAGGCACTTCACTTGTCACTATAGCCACTGAAGTTTTGTGAGAAGAATTTTACAATTTATTGGTTTGTGACATACGCCATTGCTCAGTTTTTGCTGATCAAAACTGTGTTGGATGACAAAGTACGAAAACGAACAAGAAATCCCAAATAATAAACACACACAAAAATAGAAAAAAGCAATCCCAGAGGAATTCTGTCAGTTTTTTTTTAATTCTATACGTTAATTAACTTTAAGTGTTTCAGCGGTTCAATTTTATGACCATAACTGTAACTGCACCACTGACATACTCAAATGGGCCTCGGTACACAAGTGGAATATCATTTGTGTCGATATTATGGACTGTGAATATTTACTACGTCTGTTACGAAAAAGGGCACCTTTTTTATTAGCAAGTTTATATTTGGTTTTAAAAAAAAAATTTTACACTCTCTCCACTTGGCATAGTAAATTTTGTTAGTGAATTGACAAACACAGTGCAAACAGTGCTTTTAAGCGTTAATTACTGAGTCTTCAGTAAAATATAATTGTTTGTGGCTAAATGCATGTTGAAAGAACAATAAAAAATGCTCATTAACGTGTCGCGTAAGAAGGAACGTTGCGCGCAGTGCTGTGAGCAGTAAGTAGTCACTTTCCAATGCAGCGAATCCCTCGTTTACGAGTTATTTGATTGGTGGACATTTAATCACCCACGATTTTTGCCCCATTTGGTTTCAATTCCTTATGTGTAGATACAGGAAGAATTCGCGGGTTCACTAACCTGTAGGATGACCTGCAACAATATTTGTGTACTCAAGCAAACAACAGCTGCTCATTGGCTGTTCGTTGACACAGTGATAAAGGCCTGCATTAGTTACAGTTTTATTACTGGCTCAGAGATTTCCAGGAGGTGTCACATACAACCAAGGCCAACAGAGAAAGTTGTTGGAATTCTAGTGTTTGCTCAAAATGTAACGAGAATTGTTCAGGTCTCCACTTACGTGTAAGGACACCTGATTTTCGCAAAAATATTTCTTCACCAACTTCTTTCAATGCCTTACGTGCACCTTTGAAGTTTTGCTTCATTGTTATTGGAAGCGAGTCTTTGCACGTGGAAAGACGGTCTCATTTAACTGTACCAGCCAGATTAAGGTTACATCGATACCACATGTTTGTGATTTGAATTGAAACGTTGAGACTGGGTAGGAAAATAATTTTGCCCCACTTTATTTCAATGCCTTACGTGCGCACCTGCAGTTCTGTTTCGTGGTCAGTGATTGGATATTTTAACTCTCACGAGTCTTTGGATTCTACCGGCAAATCACAGACATGCGGTGTTGCATGAACGTTATTGTAATTGGCTCAGTCAAATGAGATACGGCTCTTTACACAGACACGCTGCCAATAATAATGATATAGGATTGCAGATGTGCACGGAAATCACTGAAACAAACTGGGGCAAAATTATTTTCGTGATGAACTCGTGGTTCTAATGATACCAACCTTGGAACGCCATCCTCCTCTCTGGGGTCGGTTTACAAGCTATTTTACCTGAATTGACTCAAGTGTCATTTTTCCTCTGAATATTTTTACCCTGAGTGTTTTTACTACTCTGAATACAGACATACAGTCTCTGGAGGGAGTTAGTTTGTTATTCGAGATTTTTTTAAAATACGACGCAGGCAAGGTTGTTAGGTCTAGTACGTTACCCTGACCAATTAGTTATGGGAAATACAAGCACGGGCCCTTTGAAGATCTCCCTAGTGCGTGCCGAGACGTTCTGGAAAGAGAAGTTGTTTTAACGCTGGCAATAAATGTTCCATTTATACAGCATCCTATGTAGATTTCTCAGCTCTACTTCGTTAAAAGTTAAATATTATCGCCAGTTGTAAAGTATGTTTGGAAGTTTCGTTTGTTTTTAACTGCATGAGGCTGAGGGCAACTCCTACAAATTTATGTTTCTTTGTTTTTTTTCTGACTCTCTCTTTCCCCCCCCCCCCACCTTCTTTACTTGCCCTTTCAAGTTCGAATAGTTTTTTTTTTCATTACAAGTTTATTAGTCTATAAACTTTACTGCCATTCGTTTCAGAACCATGGCGGCATTGTGCAAAAAGGATATTTAAGAAATGTCATCACCTGATGTTTGTTTAACTTCTGGAGGTAATAAAGGAAGCTTTATGAACGACAATGGAGCGGTGATAAAAAATATATTTTTTTCTATAATTGATGTGGTGGCCATGTAATTTTACTTGCGCGAAATATGACGTAAAGTCAAACGAAAGGTTGTATCTTTCTGTTTCACGAACATTGTTTGTTATTTCCCAGGTAGCGCAGGCTGAATAGGACGATTTTTGGCCATTTTAAAGGCCCCCAAAACATTTTTCAATCGATTTTGTGACTCTCTCTTCCAAACGCAGACTTATCCAGGGAGGCCTACCTACCGAAGACAGTTACAACTTGTATCTTTCTCTACTCGTCTTTAGAGAGTTTGTGACGGTGTCAACTTGACATCAGCGGCAGTTAACGTTTCTGGTTACGACGCAGTATTTTTCCCGAGTGGAAATTTCCATGGACATACTTTTGCCTAGTGCATAACTATAGTTTAATGGAGGTTACCTGGTAGTTGTGTGCGATGGCATGGATTCCCATTATGTATTGTGAACAGACTTGAAATGTTACGTTAAACTTTAATAACTCCGCACCGCACCTTCACAAATTCCGACGTCCGTCCTGGTTCCCTGCCAGTAGAAAATAGACGCGTGTGCTGTTGGAGTGAGCTGTGACGTCGGTAGAGAGGGGAAATGGCGAGGCAGCAGAGGGAGGGAACATTGTGGTGATCCTGCAGAATT
>PNEQ01122605.1:0-30529 GCA_003012365.1 Medauroidea extradentata
CAATATTCAAGTTTTCATCAGGTCAAATATGATTATACATTACATTTTCTTTGTCATTGAAATAAATTACATTTTTTCTACCAACACTATTTCGATTACATTATTGTGAGTTTCAGCTGTGGTATTGTGGAAGACTTGGTGCCTACATTCAAATAAAGTAATGATTATGTACAAGAACACGTATATACATATATATATACATAAATAAGCAAAATAATCAATTACACAGGTTCACCTCAATTTATAGTGTGGTTGATGTAAGGACCAAATTGAGTGTTGGTCTAGTTCAACAATCTACTTTTCAACCAGTTAAAAGTGTTCCAAAACCGAGGTCGGTCTTTGTGTCAAACCCTGAATCCCAGGTGCCAGAGCCATGCACTGTTTGCCAACACTCCAGTCATAGTATTTATGAATGCTCTAAGTTCCTTAATGCTTCTCCCCTAGATCGACACTCCCTAGTATGCCACAAAAGGTTGTGTTATAATTGCTTGGGAACCGCACATGTGTTGGCTACATGTTCTTCTCAGACCTGCTTCCGATGAAATCAGAAGCATCACACGCTGCTCCATGTCGATGACAACCCAGCAACACTAAGACCTCCAGACAATGCTCCAGGTTCCAACTCGGACGAGACCGAACAGTTTGTGGGTGTATCTGCAACCCAGGGTCAAACATAAGTTCTATTATCTACTGCTGTGGTCACTGTATATGGTCCTGATGACAAGCCTCATTTGATGCGCTGCCTGTTTGATATTGCTGCCTAGGCAACATTCATCACAGAGTCGGTTGCTGCTCTTCTCTCTCTCCCACGTCAGAAGGTAAATGAAAGTGTGTCTGGTCTTTCTCAGACTCCGGTTAGTTTGAAGGGGGAAGTTGAATGTAAGCTTCAGTCATTGGTTGAACCAGGCTGTGTATTTAGTCAAACTTTGTTTGTGGTATCCAAAGTTACTAATAATTTGCCACGAGCAGCTGTAGATCCATGTGTGTGTGCATCCAATTAGGTTCGTTACCTCTGGCAGATCCATATTTTATTAGGCCTCGCCCTGTGGGCATTCTGTTAGGGGCTGATGTTTATGCTCATGTTTGCAAGAGTGTACGTCTGGAGTTAGTTCATCAAATGCCTGTCGTACTGGAGTCCAGATTGGGATGGATGTTGTTACGCAGGTGTCCAGAGGTACATGTCAATTCTTCTGACCAAGGGCTAGTTTCCATGTATGTGGAAAGGGAAGACTTATTGGATCAGAAGGTTCTGGGAGCCTAAAGAACCACCACATACAACTGCACTTCAGCCTGCCACTGACTTCTTTGAATCTCATTTTATGGCTACGCATTCAAGGGACACCACTGGTAGGTACCAAGTACGTCTTTCGTTCATTCCTCAAGCACAACCTATTGGAGAGTCTCGCACGTATGTCTGAACGTTGGTTTTATTCACTAGAAAATAAATTTATTTCCCAGCCAGAGATGAGGTCCATGTATCAGTTCATGAATGTTTACGCTGCTTCAGGCCACATGGAACCTTACATCCCCCCACCCAACTAGCAGGTGTTGCACAACCTCCCTAGTGTTGTATTCCCCATCATGGTGTGTTAAAAATGTCATGCTCAATGACAATATTGAGGGTTGTTTTTGACGGCAGTGCTAAGACCTCAAATGTGGTGTCCCTTAATGACACACTCTTTCCAGGGTCCTAACTGCAAAATGAGCTTTTCTGATAGTATCCTAAGATTCAGGTTGTATAGTGTAGTCTTTTCTTGTGATATAAGACATGTACCAACAGATTTTAGTCCACAAGGATGATATCTCATGAACTTAATGTGGCGTGACAATCTCTCTCTTCCTCTGGAGGTATTCCAGCTCAACACAGTGACTTAGGACTCTCACCGTCTCCCTTCTTGGCTATCCATACGTTACACTGTTTAGCTTCTGATGAAGGCCACCATTATCCATTAGCAAAAGAAGCTCTCTTAAATCATGTATTTGTGGATGATATTATGAGGGGTGCTCCGTCGTTGGAGGAGGCTCACATATTGAAGAATCAATTGATTGATGTTTTGAACTTGAGGAGTGGTCGAGCAACCATTCACAACTCCTGGAAGATGTCTTGGAACCTCATCATGAGAAACCCATGATGCTGGAATCCTCAGCAGGGCCAATTGTAAATGTGCTGGGGCTTCAGTGGAATCCAGAAAGAGATGTCTTTTCATATCAAATGAGTATCTCTATTGATGATACACTAACCAAATGTTTCATCTTGTCGCAAGTTGCCTGCATATATGATCCCATGGGTTCAGTTGCGTAGTTAGGACTTGTGATTTGAGGGGGGGGGGGGGGGTTGACCTGGGAATATCACAAAGGTACACCAACCACGTGATGTGAGCGGGGGGCCCGGGGGCTCTCCCCTGGAAAAATTTGGATTTCAAGATGCAAAATAGTGCTTTTTATCAGTTTTTTAAAATTTAAATTCAATATCATTCTTGTTCAAATATATAATTATTTTTTTTAAATAAAGATATTTTTTCAAACCTATTGCCTTGTCCACTCAAAATGTAAAAAATTTGTTAAAATTATTTTTTCTCAAATATATTGTACACATTGTCCACTATCGTAGCTAACAAGCATAGACCAAGGCTTAAAGTTTACACAGTTATTTCCATACATAACAGTACATAACACCATTAAAGCATTAGAAATAGCTTAGTTCAAAATAATTGTGCTAGCGGAAATGTAGCAGAAATAAATAATCATACAAGATATGCAAAAAATTTGACAGTAAGTTAATGACTGAAAATAATAACGCTTGAAAATACAAAAAGCTAATAAATAACCACATCACACAATTTAAAAAACAATAAAAGTTGTTAACAAAAGTGACATTATCAAAAAAATTCAGAAATATGAGAAATATTGTGTTTTCAGACTTTACAAAACGTATGTACCAATTTGCGTAAATCTAAAGGGTGATGAATAAGAACAAAGCACAGTTTTTCTCTGATTTCAAATATTCGCAAATATCACAATTACCTTAAAGTAAACAAAGGTAAACAATAACTTTAACAGTAATACTAAATACGTATGCACATTTAAATCAATATAATTGTACTCTGTAAGGTTTCGGTTATTTCAGTTGCCATAAATATTGTGTTGCTTTTGCAAATAATTAAACTACGAGGGATCTTAATAGTTTCTGTACTTTTGAGTCTCTCAATATTGATGCACAATAACAAGTTTCACACAATTTTTTAACTTACTGATTTTTTTTTTTTTTTTGTTCAGTTTGGAATTCATACGCCTATTAGACTGTGCCAAATTATTTTATATTTTGTCTGATGATATTTGAATTTCCCTTTGAACATTAAGAAGTGCTAAGCCATTTAGTCTTCTGATGTTTATGTGTAGGAGAATTTTATTTTCCATCTGGCAATAAATATGCAAATCTGCTCAGTATTTATTTGTGTGTTAAAAACCGCTGGTTCATTTCGTTGCAGATGAAGTCTAAAAAGGGGAGAAAAACACTAATTCTAAAATATTCTTCCGCCAATGTGTCTGGCGACCAGTTATGAGGTACGCACATTTCCACCCCAAGTTTCTCAGCCATTTCTGTTGCTGAATTGTACATATTTTTTAACTGGGTTTCTGTTTTTCCTCGTAAAGACTGTAATTCGTCATCCACAAGAGATACCACGTTGAAGAAAGCTGCATAAAGGAAGATTGATGGAAGAAACTATCGCAAGAACCTGTAAACAAACTAAAAATGTTGGTTGCTCAACAGCACAGCAAAGCTGTAATGCCATTGAAGATGTGTTCGTATCAGTCCAGTTTGTGATTACTCCAAGAGCATCATGAACAGCAACCAGCATATCTGCTAGGAAAATTATAGCATCATGCCTCTCAATCCATCAGGTTGGACACAACTGTTTTAGTCTTGTAGCTTTGGACTGGGGACGTTTGTCTATAGACTGCTCTAGCACACAACGATGCTTGGCTGTGTTAAAGAAAGTAGAAATATTTGTAGCTGTACCTAGGACATTCCTTACAGGAGTAACTGTACATGAATAATGAACTTAAAAACCAAATTAAGACTGTGAGCAGCACAGTGGACGTATAAAGCACATGGATGCTTCTCACGTACATATGTCTGTACTCCATTAAATTTTCCACTCATTGCAGAAACCCCATCGTATCCCTGGCCCCTCAGATACAATACTTTCACTCCAAATTTTTCCAGAAAACTAAGAAAGACATCTGCTAGGTTTTTTCATCGCTTACTGCCACAGACTGAAGGAAATCTTCCCAGATTTTGTTTTCAAACATATACCGCACTCCTATGCTGAACTGTTCAGTCGTGGATATATCTGTTGTCTCGTCTGCTAAAACTGTAAAACCACTCAGCTGAATTAACTATGGCTACTAATTTCCCCAAAACAAAATCATTACAAGCACTTAACCACTTTGTTTTGAAATGTCGGGAACAAGTACAAGGCATTTATCGGCCCTTTTTCGAGGTGAGGTTTGAGAGATGTGTCCCCACCTTCTACTCGGTAACGCAGTAGAGCGTGAAAATTTCCATCATTGCATACAGTGTCCTCTGAAAGTGTCAGCGGACCAAAGTCCCTATGCGTTCGTAATGCTATTCCCTGTCGCCCTCAAAATAGAACACTGCTTATGATAGGCAACACAGCTTTACTGTTTTCTTCAGTTTGGTTTTCAAGACAGAATTTTGTAACAAATCAACCAGTTTTGGCTTTCCTTTAGCAACTGAGAGCAAGTTTTCTGCTTTCAATACACACTGTTTGTGGTATTCTGTACTTTCATGCAAATTTAACGGTTCCACAGCATCTTTCCAACGTATAAATGGCTTCTGGGCTAGTACCCCTAAAGCTTGGTATCCCCTTCCTGCTCCACTCCCACAGCAAAATAAAGCACAATACTTAGTACTGTATGTGCCATCTGCAAATTCAGAATACAGCAACCATTTCCATCGGTTTAACCAGTTGTGCTAACTTGAGGCTGCGTAATCCACTTCTAGGAAATGAGTATGGAATATCTGGTGTCCAGGGGTTTGCAGAATTTCTAACCTGTCCCTCTCTGTGATAATCTGAAATAAGATCCAAATTGTTTGAAATGTAAGGAAGAAAAATGCATAATTTTTTATTTATTTCTAATGCAAATGTATAATGTGTTAAACTTTTCGTTGAAATAGCAGTTCCATGGAATATACTTATTAAATAAGATAAATTAGTCCTAATATCCTTGTAGAAGTTGTGAGAAAATACATAATGAAATACATAAAAATGCACATAAAATACTAATTGAGTGTCAAAAAGTTGAGTAGTGTTTGATTTTAGGAAAAGCATCTTTAATGCCAGAATCAGTGTATCACACTAGTCTTGAAAATTATGCACTAAATCACATCACATTACTATTACTTAATTGTTCCTTCCTAGGGCCCAAGTTATGAAGCAATACTTAGATATCTTTCATGTCACATTTGCTTGTTGAAGGTTCTGTTGTCTTCTTCAGATTTTCTGATTGGTGTCGTTGGCATCAGTTATCACTTATTTGACTGTTTTCTGTAATGAGCTTTTTCTTCTTCGCTGGACATTCTTTCGTGAAAAAATGAAAATAACGTTCCTTTTCTTTAAACTGGTTCCATAACAAGATAGATTACAAACAATGAAAAAAAAAAAATCAATGCAGAGCTTAAAGCTCTCACCCCTTCCCCTGCCCCATGGCCATAGCTTAATTTAAATTACATGACACAGTGTTGTCAACTGTTGTCACAACTCACAATTCCTGAATTCTATACATGCACAGCAAACCTTGCAAAGTTGAAAGTTACACGTAGTATTTGTTAAATGGATAAGGTATTGTCAGCTGGATAAAGTTACCCAGTATGCACCTGCTTTTAGTTAGTGTCGGTTCATTAGTAGTAGTAAGGTTTCAACAGTGAGAATAAAAAAAAAAAAAATATTTGGGGAGACTGGTGCAGATATCTGGACGGTACGTACCTGTTAGTTTCTGTGTTTTCGTGACCAATTTTTTGTAACCCTTTTATCTTAATTTTCAAAATAAAATAAAATTTAAAGTGAAAGTGTGGAAGCCAGTAGGAGTAGACAAAACTTACTGCAAGTATTATATAATAATATATTTGGTTATAAATTTTTTTCTAATTTTTTTGGAACTAAGGGGGTGGGTTACAATCCCTAAACCCCCCCCCCCCCCCTGGCTTCACCCCTGCATGGGTTGGTTGTCGCTTGTAATTGTGTGGGCCAAGGTTCTTCTTCAGTGGTTATTGACTCTCAAGGTTATGGATGGGATGATCCTGTGCACTCGCCAGCCAAGAAGAGGTGAACCCAGTTTGTCGATGGATTATCTCTACTAGGAACTTTCACTCTTCCCCACTTAATTTGTACCAGTGTTGTGAGTGTCGAATTGCATGTATTTTCAGATGCTTCCAAGCGAGCATATACTGCTGTTGTGTATTTGAGGAGTTGTAATGCTCAAGGAAATATTACAGTTCATCTCGTTCTAGGCAAATCACGAGTGCTTCCTCTGAAGTAATTGTTGCTGCCTCACCTCAAGTTGTGTGGTGCGCATCTGTAACGTAACCTGATTTATTATTGTCATGCATTTCTAGACAAATAGTTGAATGTTACTTCCACACGTGCCTGGACCGACTCTACTGTTTGTTGCCTTGGCCTAGATTAAGACTGAACTTTATCTGCTAAAAACATATGTGACAAAAATGGTTGCTCAGATTCGACAAAAATGGTTGCTCAGATTCAGGAGTGGGTTTCCCCGCAGTCATGGAAACATGTTTCTTCACAGGACAACCCTGCTGACTGTGCCTCTTTTATATTTCCTCGTGAATTCCTGTCTTATGATCTGTGGTTGCATGGTCCTAGATGGTTGTTAAATTCACCGGAACAGTGGCCAGTCCCATTGGTGAACCAGGATGGAGGGGAAGTCCCAGAACTTTAAGTCATCTGCCTTAGCACAAGTGAGCTCAAGACACGTTCCTGAAGAGCTTCCGTTGCTACGGAATGTGTCATCATGGTCCAAATGTATCCATGTTCTAGCATATGTAATGCAATTTGTCAACCACACTCGGAAGCAGTTACATACCCAAGGACCTTTATCCTCATGAGAACTGAAACTAGCCACTGTGATGGTGTGTAAATGTATCCAGCGTGTAAGCTTTTATGAAGGTTTGACTTTGTTTCTCCACACAGTTACATACAAAGGTTGAACCCAATTATCTATCAACAAGGTATACTCAGGGTTGGTGGGCATCTCTCTAATTGAAATATTCAGTTTGCTGCTAAGCATCCTATCTTGTTGCCTAAAGGGCATCCTGCAGTAGAATCCCTTGTTGACTACTGTCATGTGAAGTGCTAGCACGCTCCTCCCCAACTGTTACAATCGCTACTCTGCCAACAATTTTAAATCCTCTCTGCACGCTCAGTAATATACTCACGAGTCTTCAAGTGTGTGAGATGTTTGAGGTGTCGCCCTACCAATGTTCCTCCTCTCATGGGTGAATTTGCCTGTAGATCGGGTCACTCCCTCTGGGGTGTTCCAGTGAACTGGAGTTGACTATGCTGGACCCATTCTTATGTGCCATTGTATAACACAGAAGGCATACCATTCAGTATTCATATGCTTTGCCACCAAGGCTGTTCATATTGAAGTCATGACTGATCTGACTGCCAACAGTTTCATTTCTGCTCTCACAAGGTTTGTTTCAAGAAGAGGTTTGTGCACCAGCATTTACTCTGACTGTCGCACTAACATAGTTGGTGCTTCCAAGCAGCTTTACCATTCTTTCAACCAACTTCTAAAATCTGCACTCCTAGAATACTTTGCCTTTTCTCATTCAATCTTGTTTCATTTCAATCCTCCTGCAAGTACTCACCAGAGAGGCTTGTGGGAGGCTGCTGTTAAGTCTGCAAAGTACCACCTCAAGCAAGTCATCGGTGACCAAGTTTTAACGCTTGAAGAACTCGTGACACTATGCACTAAGGTTGAGTCAGCCTTAAATTCCAGACCTTTGACACCTCTGTTTTCAGACCCATGCGACACCGATGCCTTGACACCTGGCCATTTCCAGATTGGGCAGCCTCTTGTCTTGTTGCCAGAGTCGCTTGAAGACGGTGAAAGTATGTTTCTGTCCTGGTGATGGAAGATGGTGTGCACATTTGCAAAACTATTTTGGAATTGCTGGTACAAAGAATATTTCCACCAGCTGCAACCACGTGGGAAATAGCAAGTCCAACTACTCGGACTCAGTCAGTGTGGGAGACTAGGTTCTTGTTGGTGAGGAGCGTGTACCGCCTCTTGATTGGTGCCTAGCAAGAGTCACCAGAGTGCATCGTAGATGGGATGGTGTCATCCGTGTGGTTGAAGTGCACATCAATAAGGGAGAGTTGCGTCGACCTGTACATAAATTTTACCGCCTGCCAACTCAATAACTTATATTACAGTAGAATCCCGTCATTGTGAACACGGAAATAGCGAAAACACGGTTATAGCAAAGTCTTTTTGAGGAACCGTCAAAAAATTGCAAAAAAATTCCATGAAAAATGTGAATTTTATGAATAGAAACATGTATGGTGAGTCGTGTGAAGCAGGCTTGCAGCGAGATTCGTGACCACGTGAAGCAGGCTTGCGGCGATGTACATGACCTTGTGAAGTGAGTAGGTATTTGTTTCGGCAACGTGGCCAAGCGCATCAGCCCGCTGCTCTGTTGCTTGGGTCTAGATCCTGTGTATGGTTAAGGTGAAAGGGGAGATGCGACTGGTGTGATTCAAATCCGCGACGCAGCGTTTACATGCACTATTTTGTAGAGCTTGCGCGTGGAAGTCAACTCCATTTCCCCTGTTGTATTGCTTGCCTGAAGCCCTGGGTCTGCGCCGCGTAGTCAAGTCAGGCCGGCAGGTGAGTGATTGCCGTGCTACGGGAGAAGCGCGTATCATGTTACAAGTTATCAAAGGATGCAAGGACGATTTCTCTTTCACAGAGGCAAACCTTGCCGTAGCTTAAAAAATTTATTCGGTACACTCGTTTTTGTACTTATGAAACACAAAGAAGTAAACTCGGCCAACTTATTTTTTCAAGGAACTGAAATGAGAGGGCAGATTTTCATACAACTACTCATATTCTTCAATTACAGTATACTGTTAGGTATACACTGAGTTTTATAAATTTAATGTCTTACACTGTACGCGTAAAGCCAACATTTCTTCACCAGCGACGATGGACTTCATTTCTGACTACAAAGACAATTTCAAATCATAGGATAGCAGGTGATGGTAAAAGAACGTGACTACCTACTATTTTTTTCTTGTTTAACGAACAAAATAGATGAAGAGCGTGTTTAGTAACTATATGATTTCCTGTAACACTGCAACACATTTCGCGGACTGGGAAGTTCCGGCCCATAACTTTAATTTCTTTAGTGTTGTAGGGTTTAGTTTTTTTTAACAAGTACGAAAACCTCTCAGCCTCAGAGTCACCACCCTTGTTATCCATGGTAAAATGAACGCGTTTTCTATTTTCTTATATAAGGATATTCATAGGAAAACATATTCAACAAAGGGACTGCACATCATTTGAGGGCCTTAGCGGCATTACGTACGCCCGGCAGTTGCACTCACTGTTCAATAAGTACGAAAAATTAGAACAATTTCTGTCTTCAGAAAAATTTAAGCATCACAATTATAACTATTTTTTAACAAGCTGGTCAGAACGACTTTACAATATCGGTTACAACTTTTTTAAAATTGATTCTCGTAAAAGGTATTGAAATGAAAATTCTGGGCCAAATTAATAAATTATGCAGACACAGCTAGCAACATATGGATAGTTCATAAGTTTGTTTAATAATAGTATTGCTGGCCTAAAGAAACTGATGTTTTCAACTGAGTTGGGTTATTAGCAGCCTATTTTAGAAATATCACTAGGCCTTTTGCCGGTTATGGTGTACACAAGGAATGCTGAGGGTTATGAAAGAGTCCGTACTTTGTTCATGGTTTACATGTGGCACATCATATGCGTTTTTTTTTAATTGTAGCTTCCAGTGACCTAATTACAACAGGTAATGCTTTATAACTTTTGATCCAGCCATGGTGCCAGGGTGTAGTCAGACAGTGAACTTCTGTTTTCCAGCCTGACGCACAACTTTATTCCATTAACACTGCTGCCTGCTTTCCCAGTTGTGGCCTTCTGTTGTGCGGGTAGTATTTCGTTTAGCTGTCCACACTACACATCCATAACCATTGCGCTCTTCCTCTCTACAAAGAACTACGTAACAAAGTAACAAGTATGGTTTGCAAAGCGAAACTGGAGTTCTTTAATGATTTAGCGCACGTACACCGCCGGGATACAAAAAAATTATGGAATGACCTGAAATATTTCCATGTCAAAATGACTGTAAATAAATTTATTCCAGATTCACTCAAACAACCAAATGAATTAAACAAATTTTTCGTTTCCTCTAGCACAGTAGCTAATTGTACCCTATCCGATAGTAAAAGTATACTTGCTAATACAGTAACAGTGGCATCAGAATTTAGTTTCTCCCAAGTACAAGATAGCGAAGTATATAAGTGCATTAACAATATCAGAACATCAGCCATAGGGGTAGATAATATAGATGTAAACATGATTAAACTCTGCACCCCCTACTGTATCCCTGTAATAGTATATATAATAAATCACTCTTTACAGTGTTCTATTTTCCCCGCTAACTGGAAAAAATAAAAAATAATCCCAATGAATAAAGTTAGTAATCGTACATAACTTAAAGATCTGCACCCAATAAGCATCTTACCTGTGATGTCAAAATTATAGAAAAGATAGTACATTACCAGTTATCTGACTATACTGACAAAAATAACTTACTTTACATCAGGTAGTCTGGATTCCGGCCACTTCACTGTACGTACACGGCATTATTTGATATTACAGATTTTGCTTACAAAGCTATGGATGAAGGGAAGGTTACGTTTGTTATATTCCTTGATTTCACTAAAGCCTTCGATACCATGAACTATAAGTAATTGTTAGTAAAACTGGCGGCTGCTGGAGTGTCACATGACACTTGTCATTGGTTCAGAAGTTATTTAGAAATCCATTCACAACAGATAGAAGTCAACACTAGCAACGGAAAATTATGTTCCGACTGGATCTCTGTGACAAAAGGTGTCCTACAGGGATCAATTCTCTGACCTTTGTTGTTTTCACTGTACATAAATTCAATTGTGTCATGTTTGAAATATTTAAAATATTTCCAGTACGCAGATGACACTCAGTTACTACTATCCTGTCGTGTTGATGAAATAGACTAGAAAATCTCGAAGATAAACAGTGATTTACAAAATATATCGGAATGGAGCGAAATAAACTCCCTGAAACTCAACCCAAAAAAATGCTCATACGTGATATTTGGATCACACATAATGTTAAAGAAAATTAACTGCCACAAAGATATATCAGTAAACTGGGAAATAATACTGGAAAATAATTCCTACAAAAACTTAGGAGTTATATTCGACAAGAATCTATCCTGGGATAAAAAAATATCAGCAAAGATCCAGTTGGCCTACTTCCTTTTGAAACATCTTTACAGACTTAAGAATATTTTAACAACTGAAATGAAACTATGTTTGTGCTATGCGTTAGTAATATCAGTCTTTAACTACTGTGCCGGCTTGTTTGTTAATATTAGCAAAATACAACAACATCGTATACAGAAGGTACAGAACACATGTTTGAGATATTGTTTTAACCTTAAAAAGCGAGATCATGTCACGAAAGCACTTTTCAATTCTAAATGGCTTAACATGGAAAATAGAAGATTATATCATTTCAATACTCATTTAAAAAAAATTATAGATACCCAGGTGCCAACATATTTATCGGAAAGACTTGAGCCCGCTTCTAGCAGACTAAGTAATAACAGGCTGCTAATCTTGGCGTTGCTAAGTATCAGCCAAGGCCCAGTGCCACAAACCAGTACCCTTCCCATTAGAACACACATTTAAGGCACAGGGTTATCAAAGCTACCAATTATGTAAGACAGATTTTGGCAAAACAATTTATATAACGTACGTTATCATACAAAGCTTAACAATTTCACACTCGTTTTCTCCACTGAGAGGTTGATACAGAATTACGATACAAGATTAAGAGGGAAATACTAAGCTGCTGTGGCCGACACACGCACGCCACTTTATTCCATTAAAAAACAGGGACAAATCCCTAGTTGTACAGGGCTCGCGGCCGCGACAGCACACCCTCGACGTGTCATCAACGCAAACAAACAATTAACCAAACCTAACTGAAAAAACACGAAAAAACATGAACACTAAACTCAAACAAAAAGAACTTACCGATGACACGGCTCAGGTGTGGCACCGCGGTTGCAAGCTAAACACAACCGCCCACAGTCGGGTCCGGGAGAAGACTAATTGTCTCGCAGACTGGAGCGTCTGAGCTGGGCACGGGAGGGAGAAGTGGGGGAAGGAGGGGAGAGTGAACACGAGCGCATCCGACGGCGGCCGAGCACGGCCGAAGTCCGGGCGGGGAATTCAAACCGCTAAGCGCACAGGGCACAAGCACCAAGTTCCTCCAAATCAACCTCACTGCCAGTCCAAGATATGTAAATTCAACAGATCTTCAAGTGTGGTGAACCAGAGTCGCCGACTCCGGGTACAACTTCCCCCCTCCTTACTCCTTCATACAGTGACCTACAGGCCTCCGGCCCTGCTCTGGAAGCATAAGAGGGTCATCGATCTAGCTCAGGATAATACGAGCCAGTCTGGGTTGCCGGAGATATCATCTGTGCCAGATCCCATTCAGGCGGTGCCCTCACCCAGCATTCGGATACTGTAGAGCTCGTGTCGCCCAGGAACCAAGGGAAGGTCTGCCCGCCCAGCGCCATTGTGGAGCATGTAAAAACACCAAACCAGAGTCATAATATTTTGGTCCCTTAAACACAATCCCTATAAAGAGGAATTAGTACACATGTGACAACAAGCATACAAGAATTTTCAATTAAATTTTACAAGTTTCTTGCAGATATACACAATAACCCTTCGGCACAATATAAAATAAACAATCTAAATTACAGCATTTAAATTTCTGGCAACACGGCCTAGAATAGCACTATTTAGAAAATTCTGGCCAAGACTGACCCCAAATTACAAAAACTCTTATACAAAAGCTCAAAAGCTAGTTAAAATTCACAAACAGACCTCACAAAAATCGCTATTAAATTATAACACTGTCTCGGCCAAGCTACACGATAATACTACCAGCTTGTACTACACCGCTACGAACACACACACAAAACACAAAAACACCTACACACAAACACGCTACCAGTACACACACTACACACCACAAACACTTTGAGCCTTCACCGGCACCACAAACGGGAATGGGAGACGGAAATTGTAGAAAATCAGAAGCGAGGGGGCGGGCCCTGCCCACTCTCTTCGTTGCAACTCAGTTGTCCCATAGGTCTCCATTCTTCACACCCCTGTTGATGACCATGCCTGTAAACCTGTACAAACTTGGCAGAATACATCAATTAATTCCCTGCTCGCTTCAAATGAGTGACATGAGCCTTCCTCACAACTTTTCCAGTCGTCGGCAGTTGAGGGCCGTACAAAGGACTTGCAGAACACTGCATCTCCAACCTGAAAATCAGACTCAGTTCTTCCAGCATTGTACTTCGCCTGAAGGCGCCCACGTGCGTCATACAAGTTCCCAACCACATCAGCGGCCATGAGCTCTCTCGCGGCATCCGACACCGGAGCCGCTGGGGAGGGGACACCCCAAACATTAAGCAAAGGGTGTAATAAGTCTCGTTCGAAAAGAACACGGGCAGGACTGTACTTGGTAGAGCTGTGCACAGCGGAATTGAACCCAATGGAGACCAGATCTAGGTCTTCATCCCACACATTCTGTTGCTCATGGTATAGCGCTGACATCACCTTCAAATTCCGGTTAAAGCGTTCTACCCTATTTCCACACGGGAAATAAGGACTGGACGTATAATGGTTGATTGACAACCTAAAGCACATGTCCTTAAAGGATGCAGATGTAAAATAGGTGGCGTTGTGTGTAAGTAAGCTCACGGGAGGGCCGAACACCAACCAAACACAGTCTGTCAAGTGCCGCTGGATCTCTGAATTTCGTATGCTACTAGTAGCAATTAGAAACACAAAGTTCGAAAAGACATCCAGCACTATTAAAATGTACTTATTGCCCTTAGTAGAATGAGTGAGTGGGCCAAACACGTCACAGTGCAACACCTCCCAGGAGTACGTGATATCATTAACACTGTACATACCCACACGGGAATTTTGCAGGGCTTTGCACGCTGACACACATCGCAACGCCTTACGTACCTTCGTACATCTGCAAATATGGTGGGCCAATAAAATCTGGCGCTTAGCTTACTTAAGGTGCCTTGATGCCCCAAATGTCCCCCAAAGGGGGAATCATGATAATACATCAGGAGTTCCGGCCTGTGAACTTCCGGGACTACCAGGCGTTTAGCACGTTTCCGACGCCCGGTATAGTACAGAAGCCCATCCGTGACCGCATAAGGGACACTTGTCTCCTCGCGCCACCGCGTCAATCAAGCCCCTACAGAAATCATCTGCAGACTGCGCATCACTCAAACGGTGGTAAAACATACTACTAGTAGTAAAGGTCGCACACACGCCATCTACTTCCTCAGGAACGGGAACGCATTCCTCATAGTCATCCTAACCAAACATACGTGAAAAAGCATCCACAGCCACGTTACTGTTTCCAGGGACGTGTATTATGACAAACTGGAACCGGAACAAACAGTACGCCCACCGGCACAGTTTGCCAAAGTCACTCGAGTGTGAAAGCAGCCAGGACACAGCCTGGTTATCCGTGCACAAATCAAACTCGACGCCACCCACAAACGACTCGAATTTGGTGGTCCCCAAGACACAAGTAAGGGCCTCCTTCTCGAAGGCGCTTAACCGTCGCTCAGAATCAAATAGAGTCCGGATAGCGAATGCCACTGGACATACCGCACCGTCCCTCAACTGTCCCAATGTTGCCCCCAAGGACACGCTCGAAGCGTCGACATTAATCACGAAGCGCAGGTCGAAATCGGCTAAATACAGTGACGGCGCTGCGACCAAGGCTGCTTTAAGGCCCTTAAAGCTGTTCTCGTGATCGGGTCCCATTCGAACACTGCGCCCTTCCGCTTAAGGCGGTTAAGCGGAGCAGCCAATTCCAAGAACCGGGGAATAAACCTGGCATAATACCCTAGAAGCCCAATAAACCTGGACACGTCTTTCACTGTCTTAGGGCGCGGAAAATTTACCACAGGGACCACCCGGTCAGGATCTATGACCAGGCGCCCCCTGGATACAATATACCCTAGGAACTTCACCGAGGAAGACGCCCACGTGATCTTAGCCGGATTCACGGTCAAACCGGCGTCCATCAGGCATGTCAATACAGCCCGCAAATCATCTAGATGTTGGTCCATAGATGTACTGTAGACGATAATATCGTCAATATAGTTGATCACGCACTTAAACTTCAAATCTGCCAGCACGTGATCCAGGATGTGTTAAAGGGCCTGAGTGCCAAACTTGGCCCCCATGGGTATACGGTTAAATTCGTATTGAGCCCATTGCGTGCGGAACGCAGTGTACTTGAGACAATTAGGGTGCAGCAAGCATTGATGGAAACTGGCGTTAAGATCTATTACAGAGTACACGGACCCCTTCCCCAGATGTTGCAACACTGTATCTACAGTAGGTGCAGGGAACGGGTCAAGGTGTATCTTCTGATTTACCGCAGACATGTCCGTCACTAACCTAAAGCCACCATTAACCTTCTTAACCATGAAGGCGGGTGAGGCGTAATCTGAGGTTGATGGAGAAATCACCCCAGCGTCCAAGAGTTTTGCCACCAAATCGTGCATAATCTCCAACTTAGGAGGAGCATAGGTGTAAAACGGAACTCGAACTGGTACGTCATCTGTGACGGAAAAGCGATACGGCATCACGTCACACCGGTCGATGCGTAAAGCTACCACATTGTCGAACTCCCTTAATAATGATTCCACACTGTTGACACTCCGACTAGTGGTCGCCAAAATCTCACCTAAGGGGGCTGACCCTCGGCTTACGGTAGACAATAACCGACACGGGACCTCGGGCGCGTACTTAAACACTAGCTGGCCTGCAGGAACGTCGACCACTGCACGAGACATGTGTAGAAAATCTAATCCCAACACTTTATCGGCCACCAGTCCTTGAACCACTCAGAAAACATGCGACCAAGAAAATAATTCAATTTTGAAATGCAATTTCGCCGATCTCACGCACCTCACAACGTGCCCATTTGCCACACACACGTTCAAGCCCTCTGAGGTATGGAGCTCCCTTAAGGTTGTTCAAGTGGGGAAAAAACATAATTTTATATTTGTATGAAATAGTGTTAGTTTTGTACACATTACTTGAGAGTACATATACCTCTAACGGAAAAAAATTAGCTCATCTAGTTTTCCCGTAATGGCACTTCAAAGTCAAAATTTGCGTATTTTTACTTCATACAAAACTTCAAAACCAGTTAACATAATGAAATGAAAAAAATCATATCAAAATTACACGTTACTGTCTATGGCCTGTAGCATTTAAAACCCGTTACGAAAAAGGTTTATGTTAAATAAAAAATTTCAAAATTTAAATTTTTTTTGGTACTTTTAGAAATTTATTTTAAACACAGAAATATTTTATAATGTGTTTGTATATGCTTCAAGCCGTAGACGGTGACGTGTAGTTTTGATGAGATTTTTTCCATTTCATTATATTTACTGGTTTTCAAGTTTTGTGTGAAGTAAAAATATGCAAATTTTGACTTTGAAGTGACATTATGGGAAAACTAGATGAGCTAATTTTTTTCCGTTAGATGTTAATGTACTCTTTTGTAATGTCTACAAAACTAACACTATTTCATACAAATATAAAATTATGAATTTTTCCCCACTTGAACGCCCTTAATAAAGGTGGGTTCCGCTGAACTAAGGAATTCCACATTTCTTCTCGCACAAAAGAATGTGATGCTCCCGTATCCACAAGAGCTGTTCGTTCATGACCATAACACAGCACGAACACAAAACAATCATAACGTGCCCTATTAGAACTATTCTGCCGGTGACCCTTGGCACTTACAGGTGCGGTGGCAATCCGTTTCCCGGACAGTTTGCTCGCACGTGTCCTACGTCTCCACAGCGAAAACACTTTCGCTCCGCCCGGTCCACAACTACACTGGAACAGTCGCGTCCCATATGGCCGAACCCAGAGCAATTACTACATCGACGGTTACGGGTAACACGAGTCTGCCCACTACCTTCCGCGTTAAACGCAAGAACATCCCTCGGCTCTACAGGCTCTACTTGCCTCGGGGGAACAGGTCGAACATGCCGCCTATGTCCATACTCCGGTACATAATCGCACCCAGACGTACCGGCTTCTTGCCTAACAGCCATGCACAAACCCTGTTGTTTCCTCAGCCGCACTAGTACTACGTCGCAAAGCTGCGTCTAGAGCCAGCTGCCGCTCTATTTCCAGAGCTAAAACCCTAAACTGTTCTCGTGTCACGGGAACAGCTGACGCATAGCGATGCGCCCTAGCTTCCGGCATCATTCGATCAACTATACCTTGCACCAACTTAGCCTCCGCACGGCGCAGGTGCACATTCATGACACGGGTGTAAGTCAAAACCTCACTCACGTATGCCGGTACACTTTCCCCTACACGCTGGAATCTGTCAACATACTGTTGCTTGATCATAGCCCAAGCCATGTGAGACCATACATTGTCGAGTAGCCGTCTCTTAAAGCTCTCATAAGTTACGTCGTGTTGCGCTAATTGCGCAAACACGTCCGCAGCTTGTCCGTCGAGCCTCGACGACAAACACGTCAAAAACAGATTCTCTGGTTCTTCGCCGCACATTCCAAAGAATACATTATCGGTTGCAACAAGAAAACGTAACACGTCATCAGGTTGCAACACACTAAGCGACGGAACCCGGTTTAACCATCCTATTAGAATAGTCTGTGCTGCAGTGACAGGTCCTTCTCCTGCCGAAGCCGAACCTCTCAAGTGCGTGTTGCGTATATTACGCAACAAATTAATATACGTCAGCGCGCGTAACCGTAACGCAGTGACGTTTTCTGAAGGCTCGAATTCGACCCCAGACTCGGTCAAGTACTGATGTAACATAAGTAACTGTAGTGCATCACAAACTCCATGACGTCTGCCATGACGCAACACAAGACCCCTACGTATAATATTCGACACGGCCTAACAAAATCCCCGACACTGTGTCGTAATGTCGCAATGTGTGTTCTTTTACATTAACCCTCAACAACTCGCCAAGCAAAACAGCCTAAGCAGAGTTGCGCAGCATTGAGCCCGCTTCTAGCAGACACAGTAATAACAGGCTGCTAATATTGGCATTGCTAAGCATCGACCAAGGCCCAGTGCCACTCACCAGTACCCTTCTCATTAGAACACACATTAAACCAACGACAATGACACAGGGTTCTCTAAGCTACCAATTATGTAAAACAGATCTTGGCAAAACAATTTATGTAACGTACGTTATCATACAAAGCTTAACAATTTCACAATCGTTTTCTCCACTGATAGTTTGATACAGAATTACGATACAAGATTAAGAGGGAAATACTAAGCTGCTGTGGCCGACACACACACGCCACTTTATTCCATTAAAAACAGGGACAAATCCCTAGTTGTACAGAGCTCGCGGCCGCGACAGCACACTCTCGACGTGTCATCAACGCAAACAAACAATTAACCAAACCTAACTGAAAAAACACGAAAAAACATGAACACTAAACTCAAAAAAAAGAACTTACCGATGACACGGCTCAGGTGTGGCACCGCGGTCGCTAGCTAAACACAACCGCCCACGGTCGGGTCCGGGAGAAGACTATTTGTCTCGCAGACTGGAGCGTCTGAGCTGGGCACGGGAGGGAGAAGTGGGGGAAGGAGGGGAGAGCGAACACGAGCGCATACGACGGCGGCCGAGCACGGCCGAAGTCCGGGCGGGGAATTCAAACCGCTAAGCGCACAGGGCACAAGCGCCAAGTTCCTCCAAATCAACCTCACTGCCAGTCCAAGATATGTAAAGTTAACAGATCTTCAAGTGTAGTGAACCGGAGTCGCTGACTCCCGGTACAGACTCATTAATTTTATCTCATTACATAATCACAACACACAAAATTAAAATTCTTTTCAATTACCTTTATATTCGAAGTCAATTTACAAACATTCGTTCACGTATATGGCCAGCAAGGCTTGGAATGACCTACCGGGAGATTTAAGAAATCTTTCGTACCACACTTTCAGGGAGAAATATAAGTCCTTTCTGCTACAGAACCAGTTACAATAGACAATGATTACGAAAACCCTTGACATTTACCCTACATGTAGTTTAGTGTTTGTTTTATTCAAAATATTGCCATTTTTAGTAATTATTTGTTTAATGTAATGTTACAATCATAAGGTTAATGCAATTCTTTTGTAATATAATAATATTGTAATATTCATAATTAATATTTGTTCATTAATGTGAATAGTTTCTAACTATGTACCAATTGTAAACCAGCCTGAGGTTGAATTTGTATGTTATAAAATAAATAAATTAATAAAATAAACTCACATCTGAGAATGGCGAACAGAGGAACTTCAACACTATTACTTACATATATATGGTTTTAGTAGGTTGGTACTGGTTGAAAACTCCACGAACACCTCCACCAACTGTTAGGTGTCCAAGCATTCTTCCCAATTTCCCCGAGTAATCTGAACGGCCCCTCGTATAGTAATCTCAACATCTTTGTTTCCTTCAAGAGGAAATCACTGTTCACACAGACTCTGAGGAGTACTAGGTCCCCTAATTTAAAGTCTCTATAAAGTATTTCTTCTGCTGTGCCCCTCTCCTCAATGCAACATGCTTTAGCTTAAACCTAACCTCTTCAGCTCTGTCCACTGCCTCGTCCTCTACTTCCTCTGGAAAGTTGAACTTAACCGCTAAGCTGTCCCTCTGAATTTTCCCACTTGTTAGTTCATTTGGTGAATAACCCGTGCTACTATGTACGTGTTCATTAAGGAACTGGTTAATTAACGGCACAGCCTCAGCCCACTTACTGTGCTTGTTACTACAGTAGGTCCGCAGCAGCCTCCCTATCTCTCTCACCACTCGTTCGCAAGGATTACCCTTAAGATGGCGCACTGAACTGTAGATTACATTTACACCCTTCCAAGCCAGCTCCCATCTCCAGACATCCACAGTGAATTGAGTGCTATGGTCACTCAAAATTCTCTTAGGTATACCAACCTTTTCAAAATAATGGCTAAGTAACTTGTGAACACAGGCAGCTGCTGTGGCCTTCTTTAATGGGTAACAATACACTAATTTAGAGAAGACATTCAATACCACAAAAATATACTGCACTCCTCCTCTGGACTTTGGTAAGGGGCCATACAAGTTCACTGCTAAAAGGTCGTCAGGTCCTGATGGAACAATAGGCTGCCATTTCCCCTCCCATCTACGATTGGGAAACTTTGATTTCTGACAGTTATCACAACTACTGATTATCTTCCTGATTGACTTTTCCACGTTCGTCCAATAATAACTATTGCTGGCAAGCCAGAACACCTTTTTGTCCCCGAAATGCCCTATCGATCGGTGGAGATGCCACACAAGCTGGCTAACTCAGCCTTTCGGCACACACAGTTTCCACTTCTCTGAGTTATTATTCTTATATAGAATTCTCCCATTAATATAACACCACAACAATAACCTCTGCACTTGCGGGTTGCTTAGGTCTTTGTCGTCCTCCTCCAACACCTTGATATTCATACCCCAAACCTCATCTTATCTCTGGGCCTCCCCTAGCTTTGGGAATTTCTTGTATAGGTCATCATCCCTCTCTGCAGTAATTTTTGCCACAAGAGGCCTTTACACTAGGCTTCTCCTCCATAACTAACTCCCCCTCCTCAATTATAGTTCTGCTAAGCAGATCTGCATCTTTGTTCTCCCTTCTAGAAATGTAAATAATCTCTAAATTATATTCCTGCAGAGCCAAGCACCATCTAGTCAATCTGCACCCCATCAACTTGCAGGATTGCAGATGAATGGTGGTCCGACAAAATAATGACCTTGCTGCCTGACACCAGATTTATCAACTTTTCTAGACTCCACACTACAGCTAGACACTCCCTTGCCCCTACAATAGACCTTTTGGCTACTATTAATTTCTCCTCTCCCGAACACCCATAGACTGAATAACTCATTCAACCTGTTTAGGTGCTTTCTTGTGTGAGTACGGTCTTGCCATGAAAATTTGGGAACATCCTGTTCATGATATGGTTGTTGTAAACCTCATACTTCTGCAGTCATTGCCAGCTCCGCACCTCTTAGTTCTCCATGCTCCCTCTAAGGTTTCTAACCTCCGGTTAAGTTTACTAACCCCTTCTTCTGCACGATTTACTCGCGGCTCTTATGTGGTTTGTATTTCGTCCCGCAGTTGTGCAAGAGATTCCTCCCTAGCTTGACTCTCACTTCCAATGTATGACCTGGTTGTGACCAAGTCTTGTTTTAAGAGAGCAATTTCCCCCTGACTGCTCGCAGTTGCCAATTCTAGCGTAGTTAGCTGTTCTCCCATTCTGCCTATTTGTTTAGCCTGGTTTCTCATATTCTCCTCTAATTTCTCAACCCTTTCACTGGCAGTGGACTGCCCCAGTATCACTGTCCCTGCTCAGTTCTCTCCCCTCGACAGCCATTCAGCATAGCGACTTTCGAACGCATCCTGCCTCGCTAGAAGATTCTCAAAGCCCCTTTGACTTCCGACCTAAATTTCCCAAGTTTGATGTTCTGCTCCTCAAACATTACTTTTATTAATGTGGCAAGATCCTGGCTTCCTTCACTAGCTGGCGGAGGTGTTCCACTAACCCCCCCAATACTGGGTGAATCTGACACCGTGCTACCAGACTCCCCATGACCGGCAGTTTCACTTTGGCTATTCAGCAAATTTACTCAGACCAAGGTTAGGTCCTCAAACAAAATTTAACTATCAGTTCTTTCTCTACCTTGCGCAGCGAAAGTGGATCGCGTGTCTACTGGCGCCATGCTCAAATAAAAAGCTTCACTCAACAAAAAATTATCTTGCCTTAGGCCACTAGCAATAACATTTAAAACGTTTTGGTTATTTTTTTTACACCAGCCCTCATACTCCCGTTTCTACATCCCATTTAAATACAATGTAAATGATAATTAACAAGATGTAACGTGATTCTTTTAGTGCAGGAGTGACCACGCAACTTAGTCTAGTTTATGTTCATTCATTTGGTTATGCCTGATTACTCGTACAAACAACCACTCAGCAAAACAAAACACAAACACTTTCAAAATCACAGTGCAACTTTAAAACTGATAATAATGTAAAAAAAAATAAAAAAAACACACACAACAAAACTCTTTTAAGGATATTTAGCTTTGTTGGGTCTGACCTTGTTCCAATTTTTTATTTGTTTCCTTCTGCTTGTATCACCACGTGGTCCATCGGTCGTTGTTGCGTTGTCCTCCGCGCCGACATTTTCTCCTCAGAGTAGAAGTAAATAGATGCGCTGCTACTTCTCAAAAAACGTTGCCACTCTTCTCAGAAACGCGCTTGCCTAGGTTCATTAAACTTCTAAGATGTTACATCAGTTTCAGATTAAGCTATTTTAATATGTTTGTGGTCAGCAAAGACTGTTCTAATTTTTTTTAATTATCTCAAGATTTCCATGCATAAAATTTGCCTAACTCAGTCCACTGGTATTTTGACTACTGTATACGTAAAATGTAAATACCTGAAAATATGGATACCCAACTAGATAAGCCTCTAAAACAAAACAGGCAGTGCACAAGTAATTACTGACAGATAACACTGGTTTAACTAATTTTTCCCCCACAGTTACTTTCTTTGAAATACCTTTGTCCTTTTGAAATGTGTATGTATGACTGACTGAGAGTTTGTTGTGGTTCTGTGTGATGGCAGTGTCGTTGGCCCGGCGGGTCCAGGATCCCTTGGCAGAGTTGGTGAAGGTCGAGCCGAAGCACCTAGGGGTGGGCATGTATCAGCACGATGTCTCCGCAAAGCAGCTCAGTGCAACCCTTGATGAGGTGGTGATGGAATGTGTCAGCTTCGTGGGTGTAGATATCAACACTGCCTCTGAAATTCTACTCAGGTAAAGGTCACTTGCTCCTTTGTTACACTTGATGAGAGATAAGGCATTTAACAATCAACACTACTCTACAGCAGGGGTCAGTAACCCAGAAATACTACTGATCTACTGGGATGCCCTCTCATATTGAAGTGATCTACTAATAACCTTTTTTTTGTCATAATGTTAGTATACATACATGAATGTATTACTTTTGACAAAAGGAAAATATGCATTGCAATGACTTAATAATGGTATTGCAGAGTTAACTTATACAGGCAACACTACAAATTACAATACAATGGTAATGAATAACTTCTCCACATACTAGACGTGTAACTTGGCAGGAACTTTTCTTAACAAGAACTTCAATGTTTAGTTAGTAACTGTCTACTGAGTCAAATGAATGGTTTTACATGTTCATCACTTAGCGTGGTTCTGCACACTAGACCCCTGAGTTTACGAACCCTGGATTTAATGAAGGTAGCAATTTTATGAATAGACTCGGGAACCGCCAAAAAATAACAAAATTCTTGAAAAAAATTGCAAGGAATTAAGTTGAAAACAATTTTAAAAATATTATCTAATTTATGGCAGTAAATCGTGGATTGTATAGGTGTAGTTATTACTTGATAAGTCAGAATATCAAAAACAAGAGAAAAATGGTGAAAAATCATTAAAAAATGAGTCAGTGTTGGTTCAAATACTGTGTACTGCTGCCACCCGAACCAACATCATCAACGTATTAGGGCCTAAATGGAGGTCGTACTACAGTCAAATCATTCTGGCGCATGCACAAAGGCTCATTCAACTGTAGTATGGCCTTCCTTTAAGCAATTTCTCTACATCAAAATATCTTTTATCTTGCCTTGCACTGTCAGTAAATGTCCACTACAGTTTACATTCTTTCACACCCTCTTGTGTCCGGCACAAAATAATTTTTTACTTGTTTTATCATGGCACACCATTTGTTTGAACTGTGTGTTTCATAAATGTACCGTAGATTTCACATCTCTGGAAAGGACAATAATCACACTACGTATCAGCCATACGTAGAAACCTTTTTCGCAGCCATAGCTATGTCAGTATGTAAATACATTAGACGTTCGTGTATTGCATACTCGCAGAACACCTATTTATTATTTATGCTACATACTGGCTGTGATAGCAATTCCTTGCAGTTTGTAGTTTTGGACAATTTTATGTAAGGACATCACAAACTGGAAAATGGCATTTTCGTCTGATTGTAGGTCCGTTTTGTTGTAATGGTGGTATCTATTAGCCGTCTTGTGAACTGTCATACAAACTATCTGCTCTGGACACGATTTCTTCCTATGTTCATGTACTGTCATTTGTACATTATTCTACTGAATATTAAACATCGAAGAATTGTTTTGATGATACTTAAGTGCCAAAGTAATATAAAATAGTGAAATTAAAAATACATCTGCTTTTTTCCTTGATGCGGCGTTTGGTGTGAAAACCCACATGCGTCTGGTGGGGAACGGGTAGTCTGTCGACGAGGGCGCGATGGCTAGACAGCAGCGTGCACCATTCCAAGGATGCACTCCCAAAGCATCGACCGCCGTCTTCCTCGTTGGACTCTCCCCACCTCGTAAAGTCTATTACAGTGAGGAAAACTAGTGCTGTGTTGGAGGTTGCACTTCCACTGTAGGTGTAGCCAAAGGTGGAAGGGAGGAAGTGGCAACAATGGGGTGCTGATTCCCTGGACAGGATAGCACGGAAGTGCCGAGGTTAGGAGTTGCGTCTGATGGGGGTCCACAAGGCGAGACGGAAACGGGTATTGAGGAGGGGGTGCTAAGGAAGGCTGATCCACCAGGTGACTGTAATGCCAGCCGGACAATGGCGTGGCCGTTGTGTGGTGTGCCTCGTCGAACGGCGGCGGAAACATCCCTCTGAATCCAATACACCTCTCTCTCAGGGTCCATAACCTCCAGTGCCTTCTGTACCAACTTGGCAAACTCCTGTCTGGCCCTCAACTTCCTACCTGACCTCTTAGGCATAGCCTGACTGTGGCTCAGATGAAGATGTAATGGTAAAGCTAGCTGATTGTTGGTAAATGATATCCCGTAGGATCGCCTGTTGTGGCATGTAAAGCCTTAATGCGACGGCACTATTGTTGGTGCTGGGCAGGTGGACTTGTAGAGGAGCGCTATAAGTGCACCTCAGCACGTCTCTATGCCTTTTCACCTCTCCCAGTCAAGACTAAACCCGACACCGCTCGGAAAGAGCACAGTGTAGTCGTTCTACAGCCAGAGGGCATAATGTAGAAAATCTGTAAGGCATGCGGCTTACGCCTCCTCCCAGTCGTAGGAAGATTATGACAACCCGATATCACACTCCCGTTGCGATCCTATGGGATGCACGGGTCAAAGGTGTCTTACAGGCGGATGGGTTTGTCAACAATGGAAAGTATGGCGAGTGAAGAAAAGAAAGGAATGATGTTGCTGCGTTGTTTATTGGCATATGCCAACAATGAAAAATGAAACAACCTGTGCCTAAAAAGCCTGAAGGGCATGTAGGAAGGAACCGAAGAGCACTAGCTTCCGTGGGGAGAGTGGTTGATGCATGTGACTTCGCCTCGGAAAGCGGCTCTTGGTTGGCGAAGCTGGACATCTGGCGTAGAGGCCTTTCGCGGTCGTGATGGCTGCCTCTGGAAGGGATCCGGCGGTCGCTGGTCTTCCGGGCCTGGAGCTGTAACTTATAGTAGCGATGAGGGTAGAGAAATCTACCGCAGCTGAACCTTTCAGTGATAGTAGGGGTACTGCTCAGAGCGAGTAGCAAACAGGTCGCTACTCGAAGACGAACTGCTCTGAGTGGCAAGTAGATTACGACTGTACTGAGCGGCGAGTGGATCACGACTGACTTCAGTGACTCGTGCTCCCTCTTTTATACCCTTCTCGGGGTGGTCTGTGGTGATTGGCCGGCCGCTCGCCTAATGAGAAATGGCTCAAGCACGAGGGAGTGGTCCTTCCCTCCTCTGTGGTCTTTGTGCTGCGGGTGGCGTGTCTACCGGCGACAAGACGCCTCGTAGGAAAAATATGTTAGAATATCCTTGCCCAGGGTTTTTGTGAACAATGGATAACTAAGGATGGGTTAGGTAGGCTTTATATGAAATATTTGGTGTCAGGTTAAGGTGCACTGATGTGTGCGGGAGTAATAAGGGCAGAAAGGATTAACAATGGGTGCAGGAATACGGAACGGGCAGGATGAGGTGGCGACTTTACAGCTCAAGATGCTGCGAGGATGCGTCATCCTTCTTACTCTGGTAATCACATATGGGCTTCTGCTAGCTGCTAATGCATGCCTAATAATTGTGTACTAATGTGTTAAAATTTGTTATGGTGACAATGGGAGATTGTAGCTATTAATTTCACATATATTTTAGGTCTGAAGACTTCTGTCTATTGATGTAGATTATTAATTTAAAATTGTTTTCTCGAGAGGTAGGTATTCTAATTTTTTTTAAACTAACGTAGGTCATATCTACTTTCCTGAGGAAAGGTATATTTTTGATCATAAGATGTTTGCCTGTTAATATAAAATTACATTTTATTTATAACAATTTTTATTTTTCTACAAAATGCTATGAAAATCGGGGCCTGACTAAGAGCACTTTGCAGAAGAAATGCAATTTTAAAATTTGTTGATTTGGGGGGAATGAGGAAAAATAGAATCCTATTGATTTTACGAAGGTAGCGATTTTACGAATGTGATGAATGTTAGTGTAAATATTCGTAAAATAGGTGGTCTAGTGTTTTTATTTTTATGAAGTTCATATTCAAAAATAAAAACTCACATCGGTATGTTGAAGCAAACAATGATTTCATCCAAAGCACAACTTCAAACAGCACTAGGAATTTTTCTTGAGGAATGGCAAGCCAACATTTATTTGGTTCTGCAATACTTTTACATGTGAGTTATTCCTCAGAGTTATGATTTCAAGCTATGCACCATTATTTATACAGCGAATGTTGTGTTCATTAATGTAGACAACTCTTCAAGTTTCATGTTTGCTTATGGGAAAGACAAAAACTGAGATATCAAAGAAATAATTTTGAAATCTGAAAATCTATTATAAAATTCATTTTTGAAATGAGAGTTAAGTTCCACATGCTGTTTCTTTTCATACAGGGTTTACAATTCTTCTACCTGAGATTTCAAAATAGGGAAGTGCGCAAATCATTTCTCCGTAGGGTTGTTCTCTCATAAATTTAGTTTCTGAATGAAAGAATGCACTTAAGAAATTATTACAATTTCCTTGTGTTTTCCTTAAAGTTGTATGTTAAAACCATTGACTTTTTCTCTATGATCAACTGAGAAAACTAAATTTTGAAGCCACCGTCAATCTTCAAGAACATTCGCCAGGGTGTTGTTTTCTTGTTCTTTCGGAAATGTTGTTAATGTAGAATGAACCGTTACAGGCTATTTCCTTTACTTAGCCAACAACTCACCTCACATGATAGAAGCAGTTCTCCATATTTCAGTTGTAAATCATCCAGCAAACCTTTCAATAGTCTTCTATGAAGATAATGAGCCCGTAGTTTGATATTTTGTACTGCTATGAATCTCATTACTTCATTCATGTTTAAAAACTTTCCACACAGAACATATTGGAAAATAATGCAGTGATATGACAAAAAACTTTGGAAAGCTTTTGTCTCTATGACACTGAGCCAAGAAGCCATTATTTGAACCTGTAAGTGCAGGAACTCCATCAGTTTGTCAAGAGATTGCTTCACTGCAAGAAAAAATATCTTCATCTGTAGTATGGCCTTCAAATGAATCAATTTCAACATTTCTTTTTTGATTGAAAAGTCTACACAAGTCTGTCAAAAATTGGTAACCGAGCAATGTCAGTTGTATCGTTTGACACTTCCATTTGGAGGGAGAAGTAATAACATGCATCCAAATCTTCATTTAGTTGTGATGTGACAGCACTGAACGTATTTTCAACTCTCCTTGCGACAGTTCCTGCTGAAAGTTTCAGGGACTACTCAGTTGCTGTCATTATGTCAGATTTGTTATTATGTACATTTATTTTTGAACAGATCTTCATTTGCTCCAAGAAATGCTTCTTCAATTTTTTCCCTCTCATCAAGTGACTTAGAATGTTTTAAAAACACATTGTATACATGATAATCAGTATATGTGGCTGCTGTG
Organism: Medauroidea extradentata; assembly: GCA_003012365.1. Taxonomy (NCBI): domain Eukaryota; kingdom Metazoa; phylum Arthropoda; class Insecta; order Phasmatodea; family Phasmatidae; genus Medauroidea; species Medauroidea extradentata. Next base: position 28,494 of record PNEQ01122605.1, read on the forward strand.
TTCATAACGTGAGGTTTTGTAAGCATGTGTTGTAACAAAAACTGAGTTTTATGTTTTTAAATTTTTGGTTCCCAAGCTTCTTAGTTCTGAGGAAACTCTTTATGAACACTCAAATGTACCATTTTGAAATGTCTTTGGGGGTTCGTCTTTTATCATTACTTTTGTTTTTTTTTCATTCCTTTCAAGAAATTAAATATTTGCTTTGCACGTTAAACAGGCAGACACGTTTACCACTTGTTTCAGTAACTAAAGTACTGTATTTGCCCATGTACCCCTCGCATTCATGTAAGCCGTGCACCCTCTTTTTCGATGACAAGTTTATTTTTTTTGCAAGCAAGTTAATGGCTAAATCAGCTGAAGGTTGTGGTAGATGTGCATCTTAGCCATAGTGAATGTACACAGTAAATTCCAAATGTGATGTCATGTATTACATGTATTGATTACCGTCACTCTGAATGGTAACAGACGCACAACAGTTTGACTACGTGGCACTAATACGAATGCACAATCATAGCAACTTGCCAACGATATTCAAAACGGTTAGTCCAAAACCAACAAAATGAACAGGCAGTAACAACGTAATATAAACAATACGAGAGTTCAAACAAAGTGACGAAAGTGCACCACTGGTACTTTGCTGAATGAGAGAGTGGCACCTGGTCGACGCATCACTGATTGACACTACGTGTCAACTGGTTGACGCAGTAACTGTTCAACATATTTTCTCATCTACCAGTCTTTGTTTGTCTGCAGGCTTTCATGTCTACAAGAATACGTACCACCTTCTGGACATCTTGCTCTTGATGTGTTTTATTACAACATTGGCACTATGTACGTGAAACAAATGTTTGGCACTAATACTTCGAGACACGTGTTTTACACAAAGTGCAAAATCGCGAATTTTTGCGAAATTTCTCACTTCTCTTCGAAATCGGGAAATTGATTAATTATGTGCAAAATTACGAAACAATTTTGCTATTTTTGACGTGTTCCGTAGTAAATTACGACTCATTCGAGATATTGACTATATGAATTGTAATGGTACAAGCGTAATCTGTCAGCTTCAGCATCCAAGTGCTGACCAAGCAGAATAATATGTCTAGTCTCCACGGCGTCACGTGCAGCGGCAAGGTTTCTTATCTCAGGGTTCAATAGTTATGTAGGTTCGAGAACACGTGGATGGATAACAATAATACTCGTTAATTGGTGCTACTTTTTACTGTTGAACTTTCATAATTCACCATTTCAGATACTCCAAGACTATTACAAATTTCCGGTGAGCCGACACACGTGGCCGCAGCCACCCTTCCTCCACGAGGCAATCTTAAAGACAGTCAAAAATGGCCGTGCATCCGCTCACCCCCGCGAGGATGCGGATGCATACCTCGGCCTCAGGGAACTCTTAATTATTACAATATGTCTTATACACCACAGTGTCACGAATTTAAAATTACCGACTCGGGCCACCAAAACATTAATTAATTATATTAAGGAATGAGCAAATGTTGGTTATTGAGACAGAAAACAAATTAAATTGGAAAAGCATCACTCGCGGATGGATACAACACAGAACTAAAACGGCCGTTACATCCCTAACTACATCATGCCGGCCCCGGGAAAACCAAGTATCCTGAAGCCTATCACGTGATCAACTCGGCGCCAGCATGACCAGAGGCCAGATACAAACAAAGGACAACAAACCAAAACAGAAAATCGGCGATTACGTCATTCCTATCAAAAATATCATGAAAACTACTTGAGTAAAAATCCTGCAAATAAAACGCTGATTAAAATGAGACCTGATTCAAGCCCCTATTACAAAATTTAACTCAAAGATCAATTCCACATGGCAGATGGCCCTCTAACTCTCCCTAAGTTCAGTCTCAATCCCAACAAAAGTACAAATATAAAACTAGTAAATTAGTTACCCTTTATGAATATGTCTAATAATAATTATGCATCACAATTTAACCTAGACATTTTATATTATAGTTAGGTCTAATTTTCAATATGTGTGGCTCACCGGGCATCTTTTA
>PNEQ01122607.1:0-30524 GCA_003012365.1 Medauroidea extradentata
TTCTTGTTATTTCTTTAATTTCTGTTTGTTCATTGTTTTTATCTGACCAGATTCCAGTTTTGGAATTTCATGTTGTGTATGTATCCTGATGACTAAAGCATACTCTGCATATTTATGTTTTCTTGTATTATTTTTAGTTTTCTTTTAACAGTCATTTATTTCGCAATGGAGTATGTCCAAGTAAATAAATCCAGTCATGAACAACTTTACTATGACGCGGGTCACTTGAAAACTCTGGTGCTGCCCTGATAAGAAATAGGCCGAGCAAGAGACATGCTGTAAAAAATGGTGCACCTGAGCTCGGCTCTGAGAAGCCAGTTTGTAACGATGAGCGATGCAACCACCACCTCCGCCTTCAACCGTGTAAAAACAACCTATCGAAGGCAGTTCAGTGCGAAGGTCAGGACCATAGGTGATGAAGATGGGCAGGAGTAGGAACATAGGGCGTAAAGTATCGTCGACAGTACGGATCGAACAGACAGAAAAATGAAGGACTCAGCAACCGCATATAGTTATGGATCATTGTAATATTCATTTGGGGTGATTAACTAAAATTAGGATGGCCGGACTGAGAATCGAACCCAAGTCCACACTATAAGGAGAACAAAAATAAGTCGCACGTAATAAGAGTCTCAGAGTAAGCACAGTTTGTAGAGTCATAGAACACTTTTACGTAAATTTGCTTAATGAAAGCTGAGTTTTGCTTAGTAAGTCACCAAAGACGATGAGCGTAAATGCTCTGGTGTAGTTCGTCTTGCCCCTAGACCCGGCCACAAAGAGAGGACGGCAACCCGCGACACAGGAACGCAACGCAAGCTGTCTTCATCGGGGAAGGCAGGCGCATTTCCAGAACAATGCTCCAACCTCTAATATTGCGGCCATTATAACCATCTCTTTTTTTTTTTTAATTCTCAAATTTTGTAGTTAGGGTACAGTATTGCATTTGTTCTACACCTTACCCCCTCTGTAATGTTTATGACAACCACCTCTGTTACTTTTTTTTTACCTTAATAACAACTTATGAAGTTATGTCCTGCTACAGTAGAAATGATTATATCACGTTGAAAAATATATTCTAAAAATAGGTAAACCTGCGTGTTTGTATTTACATTTGTTATTCTGTCTTAATCCTCATAGATGCTAATTTATTTGTGTGGCAGTGAAAACCCAAACCAACCTGTCATCAACAAATAAGAGGAAGGTTGAAGTATGTAATTCATAGTCTGTACCTTCTTCTTCATAGGGGACAGCTAATTAAGTGATTAGTGAGTTCCAACATCACACTTGCACTCATCCGTTCGCAATGAAAGTTTGGTGAGTAATTATGCATGTGCTGCGAAGGTTTCTGACAAAAATGTAAATTAAATATAGTGTGGAGGAGGAGAGGCGGCAAACGGCACAATAGAGCAAAAAGGTCACTCAAGAAATTTAGTAAAAAAAAATTATCGATTCTAAAACGTTTATTAATTACACTTAACATTAATTTGTACAGTTTATAACTTGCAATTTTATTAAGAGAAAAACTAAAAATAAAACGTCGTAGTTTATCACTTTTGATACTATAGTCATTACTAATATTTTTACTTATATAAAATTTGAAATTCTGAAATTTTCATGGAAAACTTTTATTTATTTTATATTTTTGGAAAACTTTAATTTTAGATAATATACGTGGAATACATACATACACATATATACGCACACAATGTTTGTTTGCCTGTCTGTAAAATATGCGTTCCTATACCATTCATCCGATTGTTATGAAACTTAATGTGGGTTGGTGTGTGGATTAAATTTTTAAAATTCACGCTTCTAACATGGAAAGTGGTCTGCACACGTGTCGGAAAACCTTCCTATTTGATCGTGTACGCACCAGTAGGAAAAATAAAATATTCTGTATCCAAATGAACTTCAATAAGCAGTCTTAAAACACAAACACTTTCTTCGAATGGCATTGCAACGCCAGGAACGAAGTCACGGAGTACAGTTAGTTTAAAATAAAACTAACAGCCCATTGGGAGTGTACCCGAGCGTAGGGCATCACACACAACGATATCAGACTGAAACATGACATGAAACGAAACCCTATTAAACACAAAGGCAGCGTCCACTATGTTTCTTTCTGACATGCGGAAAACTGCGAACCAACCATGCCGGGATCGCACCCGAATCGCCATGGTGTGTGGGGTGTGAACTAACAGTCACTGTTCCAACCGCAGCTTTAATAATAGGTTTAGCAATGTATATTTTTACTGCTACAGCAGCATTTTTAAGGTTTACTGAACTCATCTTATATCTGGGCTAGAAAAACAGTCCTGTATGTAACATAACTTATTCTTATGCCACACTGCTGAGCCGGGAATTTTGACAGCAAAAAAAAAAAGTGTCCCGTTAGCAGTGCATTTGTTAACCTAGGAAGCGTGACAAAACAAATGGGAAGGGTGTATCGCACAGTGCACTTGTTTGTCAAACGACATCGATGTGTCTCGTGGATTCATTACGACGATGAGCGTAGCATCTTTGTGATCTCGGAAATGAGGTCAAGACACCACCGCCTGATCGGCACATCAAAAGCCAAAGTGTTTCCGTGAGATTGTCTGTGCGGTAGTGTGTTTTATTCAAATCTATTCATAAGGTAAATTTCAGCGACATTGTCATATTACTGTATGCTCTGAGAACACCTTTTTCAGTGTTTCTCAAAGTTTTACTTGCCATTGCATTCAACACCGTTACATCACATTATCATAGCCTGTTTAACTTTGAACAAGTTTGTCTGTAAACTTAAATACGCTTACATGAAATACCATACAACTGAAAAATAACGATGGCTAAATAAATAATTTTATAAGAAGTAATACTGTCTATTAACAATATGCATGCTGTTATTTGTTTAAAATATTTTTTTCTGCAAAACATAACCAAGAAAACGGCAAACACTAGTCAGGAAACTGTAATAGCACCATTGTTAATAAATAAAGCAACAATTACCTTTGGAGAACAGCGCTATACTTGGAGGCAAACAATTTTTCTTTGAATTAAAAAAACTTAAGGGATAGTACTGTTAATTAAATGTACATTTTAATAAAATCAATTTTTAAGGTAACAATGACAATAAAAGGTAACACATTTAAATTTTCTAAATTTTTGCCTAATTTTTTTAAGGAATACGAATTTGGAGTATATCCAAGTATTTAAGAAACGTTCTGTATTTATGCCCTCATTAGCTCCTGCTATCGCATATTTTTAATTTTTTTTTTTTTTTTCGCATTACTAGCTACTTTAATTCTCAGAAAATAGCTCCTGGTATATCCGCAAGCTTAGTTACACTTCTACTTGACATACTGTTGGACAAATACACTGAAGATATCGAAACCCGGGATATATTACGACAAAACGCGCCATGTTCCACACAGTACATAACAAAAGAACACTTGAAGTTAGTCAATTACACCACTACCAACTTTAACACTCTCCCTTAATTGAATGACTCATACCCAAACCATCAACACACACAATGCTTAGCACCAGTCACTCCTTTGGTAAGTATGTCGGCAACCATCTTCTCAGTTGGTACATGCGAAAGCTTTATAATTTTTGTCTCCACAGCCTCCCTGATGAAGTGGTGGCGTACATCAATATGCTTCGTTCTACTGTGGAATACAGGGTTGCAAGCCAGCCTTTGTGCTCCCTGGTTATCGCAGAACAACTCTATGCACACCTTCTTTCCCAGCAGCTCGCCGAGAAACCCCCTGATATAAATGGCCTCCTTAGCAGCTTCTGACAGAGTCATATACTCCGCCTCTGTACTTGACAAGGCAACAGTACGCTGCTTCTTGGACTCCCATGACACAGCAGCTCCTCCCAGTTGGAACATGTAACCTGTGCACGAACGTCTGTCCTGCTCGTCATTTGCCCAGTCTGCATCAGCAAATCCCTGGACATCCTTTCCCGTTTTCTTGAAGACAAGATGGTGACTCCTGGTGCCCTTCAAATACCTTAACACCCTTTTTGCACTTTTCCCACGTTCCTCATTATAGTAGGCGTTAAACTGACTTAGCACACTGACAGCATGCGCAATGTCTGGCCTCGTGCACACTGCTAAGTACATGAGCGAACCTTTCAGGCATTGATAGGGTAAATGGGAAAAGTCCTTTTGCTTGCCGACTTCATTTGGTTTTCCAAGCTTATGAATGATGTCCAGCGGGGTGTTTACAGGGTTACAGTCCACCATTCGAAACTTCTCCAATACCTCAGTGATATATTTCTCTTGATCCACGTGAATCTCTCCCTTATTCCTGTCCCGCCGAATTCTCATCCCCAGAAAGTGACTTGCCTCACCAAGGTCGCTGGATTTAAACCTGCACATTATTTCATTCTTCAGTCTAGCATTTTCTGTCTCATCACTGGAAAATATCACAAAGTCATCAACATACACTGCGATTATGGTGATACCTTTGCCACCAACTTTGCTGTTGACGCATGGCTCATGCTCAGAATTCTTGTAATCCTATCTGTACAAGCGCAGCATGCAACTTCTTATTCCATACCACTGACGACTGTCTTAGCCCATAGATGGCTTTCTTGAGCAGACATACCTTCAGTTCATCATTTTGGGTAGCAAAACCTTCAGGTTGTTCCATATATACCTCTTCCTCGAGGTCACCATTCAAGAATGCAGTTGTGACGTCAAGGTGATCTATGTTCCAATCAATTTCCGCAGCCATTGCGAACAACATCCTGATGGTAGAATTTCTCACAACCGGGGAATATGTTTCATCATAATCTATACCATACTCTTGTGTGAATCCTTTTGCTACGAGTCGGGCCTTGTATCGGGTGACAGTACCATCCGCAGCTCGCTTTACTTTGAATACCCATTTGTTCTTCACAACCATTTTGTTTTGTGGTCGGTCAACTAATATCCAGGTTTTATTTCCAAGCAATGAATTAAATTCTTCTTGCATTGCAGACTGCCACTTATGTTTCGAGTCACTTGAAAGAGCATCCCTTACTGACTCTGGCTCACTGATATTGCTAATTGTGTGGTACGTCACCATATCAGGAAACTTCTTTAATTGTCTCTCCCTTGCTGAGTACCGCTGCTCGGCATCTGCTGTAGAAGGGATAAATTCTTGTTGGTTTCCACTGCATTCATTTTCTCCTGGATGAGGACGCTGCACTGTTTCATTGTGAACTAACTCTCAAGTTCGTAGGGAACACAGGATCGGGAAACCCCAAGAAATCTTCACAAACACTTTCTTCTAGCTGTTCAGCTGATGTATCACATTGAGGCTGTACAGGGGTCAATGTTGGAGGAGATGCTTCCCTTTGATGGTCATCTTCACATGTTGGTTCCTTGATGCAAAACCTCATGTTTGCCTTCTCGACAAATGTCACATCTCGAGCTTTGCAAATTCTTCTAGGATTAGTAGGGTCTATTAGTCTGTATCCTTTAGTATCTTCGCAATAGCCAACAAATATCATCTCTTGACTCATTGCATCCCACTTCCTTCATCGTTGTTTCGGAACATGTACATGAGCAACACATCCAAACACACTAAGATGGCAAAGGTCCATCTTCTCGCCCGTCCATGCTTCTTCTGGTGTCATATTTTTAACTGCTTTAGTAGGTGATCTGTTTTTCAGATAGATAGCTGTGTTCACTGCTTCGGCCCAGTACATTTTACCCAACCCAGAGTCTTGTAGCATGGAACGAGCCTTCTCTGTGATTGTTCTGTTGGCACGTTCAGCTACTCCATTCTGTTCTGGGGTATATTCTACTGTCAGCTGATGTCGTATGCCATTTTATGAGAGGTAATCTTGAAAAGCATGGCTGACGTACTCCTTCCCATTATCAGACCTCAGAACTTTCAAACTCACTCCTGCCTCGTTCTCCACAAGAGCCTTAAAATCTTTTAATTTACATAAAACTTCTCTTTTTGACTTCAAGAAGTAACCAAATGTTTTCCTTGTAGCATCGTCTATGAAATTTAGTAGATAACGTGCACCATTCAGGGAAGTTTCTTCCATAGGACCACACAGGTCAGAATGTATGAACTCAAGCTTGTGTGTGGCTCTTTTTGCTCCACTCGTACTGAAGGGTTTCCTCGACTGTCTACCTTTCAAACAGGGAATGTAGGTTTCACTTTCACCATCAGGGAACATTACACATGTTGCAATACCGTTGCGGAGTAGCTTCATGTTTGCTTCACCCAGGTGTCCCAGCCACCTGTGCCACAGCGCCTGTGTCTCAGTTTCAGTCACCAAATTTGCCTTTTCAGAAACCACATTCAATTTGTAAATTCCATCTACTTCCCTTGCAGTAACCTTCACATCACCTTTAATTTCACAATCGTTTTTGTGATAGATTTGGTAGCCTTCAGCAGTGAAGGTAACAACCATACCCTTTCTAACCATCGCACTAACAGAAAGTAGGTTAGTAGATAAATCTGGTACATATGCAACATTTGCAATCATTTTAAGGTCCTCATAACCTAAGTTAACTTTAACATTTCCTGTACCAAGGTTGCATAGCTTTTCACTGTTAGCACATGTAATGTCTTGACCGGTTGTCTCGCAGAAATTCTCCAACCAGTCTTTACAATTTGTTATGTGGTTGCTTGCACCTGAATCCACATGCCAATCACCTCTAGTACCACTTGCAGAGAGTGCAGTCAGCAACGACCAGTCACCTTGCCCTTTATTTCTAGATTCCTTCTTAGTGCAGTCACGAGCCATACGTCCTGACTCATTGCAATTGAAACATCTGAAAGGTTTCCTATTGGTCTTGTTGACATATGAGCTATTTCCTACCTTGGTATATGTGGGTCTAAGATTTTTGCTGGAAAGCAATGCAGCGTTACTGTGGTGGCGCTGATCTCCAACACAGTGCTTGGTGTCTTCTTGAAGTAGCTTTCCTTTAACAAATTCACTTGATATTTCTGCTCCGGAGCTTTCCATTGCCATTACCATTGGGTCATACTCCGGTGGCAAACCACTCAACATGATGACCCCAACGAACTCATCTTCAATGGGCGAACTTATGTCTGCTAGCTGCTGAGCAAGGGACATAACCTCGGTTACGTATGCTTCCATGCTTGGATATCCTTCCAGTCGCACTCCAAACAGTTTCCGCAGCAAACCTAATCTACGAGTGAGTCCTTTATCCTCATACGCACTTCTGAGTTTGTCCCATGCTTCTTTGGCGGTTTTCGATGATCTGACGTGAATCAAACAATGCGGCTGTACCATAAGACAAATTTTTGCCCTTGCCTTTTGGTCTAATTTTTCATTCTTAGGATCGGTTGTTTCCGACGCACTTGTCCTTGCAGAAACGCATTCCCACCATTCCTCATGTGCAAGGTACATTTCCATTAAAAACTTCCAGGTATTATAATTACCTACCCCGTCGAGTTCTTCAATAGGTGGCAAAGAACCTGAACTTGCCATACTTGCTATTGTGGACGAACACGTATTAAACTTTCAAACACTTTCCGACACGGCCGCCGTACTTCCGATCACGAAAAAGTACATCACCTTCTGACGAAAATCCCGTTATTCTCGCACTCTGGGCCCGTAACCTGTTGGACAAATACACTGAAGATATCGAAACCCGGGATACATTACGACAAAACGCGCCATGTTCCACACAGTACATAACAAAAGAACACTTGAAGTTAGTCAATTACACCACTGCCAACTTTAACACATACTGACTGTGAAATTCGCGTATTTTACTTACAATATCTTTGTTACTCTCTGTGAAAGACTGCAAAAAACTGAAAATTAATAAGTAAAATCTCATACGGGGAAGGAAGTCTTATATCTCGAGTACAAACCTTCGACCGGGTGCTCGTAGGCATCTGCCATCCATGAAAGATTTGCATTTCAGTGTCTTGTAGCATTAATATTTGCGTGCTGTTCTTTACTGTATTACCACTAATTGTAGTATCTAAGTAGGTATAAATGTTTAGTTTCTGTATATTTCCAAACATTAGTTGGTACAGTTTTTTTTTTAATTCGTCTGATGTTAATCCGTACTGCACGGCAAAACGCTGCCTTAATGATTGATTGCGTAGAGTTGTTTATAAAAATCATAACAATTATGTTTTCAATTTGAGTTGGTAGTTTCCAACGAGACTACCCGCTTCTATCTGGGTTAATTTATGATTTCTGTAATTCTTATTTACACTTATATTTGTACATGTCACTATCACTTAAAGGCGTTGAAAATAACTTTCTTGAGAGTATGAATACTGAAGTAATTTGTTATGTTCATTAACTGTCCCCCTTCCCAAAGTTAATGGAATGGTTCCATATGTGTTTATTTATTGATATATCAAAGTATTATTCCTCGTTTCTCGCCCTTTTTTACCCCCCGACATAAAAAGAGGGGTGTCAAAAGTTTGACGTGTCTGTCTGTGTATCTGTGTGTCTGTCTGTGGCATCGTAGCTCCTAAACGAATGGACCGATTTTAATTTAGTTTTTCTTGTTTGAAAGCTGACTTGATCGAGATCAAGTGTGTTCTTAGCTATGATCCAAGGAAATCTGTTCAGCCGTTTAAAGATTATGAGCTCTTTTCTTAGGTTTTTTTTTTTTTTTTTTTTTTTTTTTTTTTTTTTTTTTTTTTTTTTTTTTTTTTTTTTTTTTTTTTTTTTTTTTTTTTTTTTTTTTTTTTTTTTTTTTTTAGTGAATGGGATAAATTTTACTGGCCTGATCGATTTAAAATTTAATATCCTGTGATTAGGTTTTTTTAAATGTTTAAATTTAAGTCTTAATTTGTATATTGTAATGTACAAAAATTAATCTGAAATGAAAGGTAGCGTAAATTAAGTGTACCGAAGGATGAGCAGGATGTTGTACTTTAAACAAGTGATGTATGATTACAACTTAAATGTTTTGTTGAAAGTTGTGCTCCTGCTCGTTATTTTAACATAATCTTTATATACGAATTGTAGGAAAATAGAAATTTGGCAGGGATTTTTCAAGTTCTCATTTTATTCCATACCGCCTACACACGTGTATGCAATGGCGGGAATTTCAAAATTGTATTTTAATTTACTTTAGCCACAGACCTATTTGGAATTTCAGGTAAACTTACCTTTATGTGAGCAGAAAACAAATTTTTTTAAAGCAAATCGGAACCATTATTTTATGCTAGAGGAAACATTTAACATTAAAAAGACACAATCATGTTAACTTATAAGTAGAGATGATGTTTTATCGCGGGAAAACTTGACTGTTCGCTGGATTTCAATGTATGTTCAACATATCAAATGATTATTGGCTTTAGCTTGTACGTGGAGCTGTTACCCTATTTGACTGAGCCTATAAGAACCCCGCTATTGTAATATTTAATGCCAGTTATTGGTCTGCAGACAGCTACGTGGTGTCAGTTGTATATCACCCAATCATGTATGCCACAAGAAAATACAGAGTTTTCAAGAGTATGTTGGCACAAAACATTTTCGCGATATATCATCGCCTCTACTTATAAGCATTCTTTGATTTATCAGCTATATTTTATATTTAAATTTATTTTTACATTAAAGGTTATTTTTATGCCGCAATGTGAACTACTTTTAAATTTAATTGCAAACAGACAAACGATAATTACAGACCAAAAAACATCATGCCCCTGTAAACGAACCTTGTAACTACCTCGCCACACAGGTAGCAAAAAACTGTAAATGGTGGCAAACTGTTTGCAGTGCGTTTTACAAACACTGCTACCGGATTTGTGAAAATGCTCTGGTCCTGAAACAGGCTAGCAATTATACCGTCAAAATACGCCTCATGTTGCCGCTAAACTCTTGCAAGAAAATCAAGGTTTAAAAACCGTTTGTTAAAAGAATGAGACATCCGCAGCACATTTTCACACGTTAATTTAATTATATTAGGTATAATATTCTTTTCTTGTTTGTTTCTGGAGTATTTTGAACACCGTGGGTTCAGTTTCACTTTTTTGTGGTTTTGTTATTGTTTTAGCCAGGTTATTTTGCTAACAACAGTTTGTAAATAAATCCTTCTTTCGAACAGGGTAATCCGGAGAAGATCGAGAAGCCATTCTCGTAACTTTAAGAGGCATAAGACTCTATGTAAGGTGTGGCAAGATGACGCATCTAAGCTTCTGATGCAATTTTCTCATTTGCAATTTTCAAAATTCACAAAATACTTTAGTTATTTATTACATATTTTGTTTTGTTTCTTATACTATGACAATATACATTTAACATAATATTTCATTCAATTTAAAAATGTTTAAATAATACTTTGCGAAAACTAACTTTTACCCCACAGCGTGACAACAATGCTCACTAACTTCCAACCCAACAACCTGCTATAAAAGTAAATAACGTAAATGATTGTAATTGTTATCATGATTTTGTCCAATTTGTTTTGTTATTATGCTAGTATATTCAGCTAGAACTTTGACATGTCCATAAAGAAAAAAAAAACAGTTTCACAAGACACCGATAGTTCATTTGTTCAAATTCAAAGCAGAAGCGATTGTTAAAATCATGATTAAAATTAGTTTGGTCAGCTTGTATGTAAACAATGTCACTTTAACAGTTATTACAAACAAAGTTACCAATATTCTCATAACTAAAATATGACTCATGCCACAATGTCATACACACACTACATACTGGTTCTTCTTTAAATGGTGTTCCAAACATAATTTCACATTTCTTCCCCTTCTATCTTTAATTATGATTTTCCTTTCTTCTAGGTAGGTGCAAAATATCTTGGGGATAAACATCAGTTCTTGGTCTGTTGCAAAAGATTTGATCAGGGCGACTTCACCAGAACATCAGAGCGAATAGAACACGCAGGTTGTTCTGCTGTACTTGGATTAGAAGTGAATGATGATGTTACCCCAACGTTTGAGAGAGAAGGTGAAAAATCGTCAAACTTAATGTCAGAAGTGGACAGGTGTGCTAAATCAGCTGAGTGATTGGAACATGACTGTTCTGTTGTACTTGGATTAGGACGCTGCCTACCTCGGAGACCTGACAGAGAAAGAATAAGGTTTTGCGTGTTTAATTATTCTCAATGACACTCGGTTACCTTGTGACGGCCCTATTTTGTTGATACTTTTATATACATAAATTAATGTAGTTTAGGTTAATTGTGATGATTAATTGTAATGAAGGGGCCTTTATTGTCATATGTAACATATTGCCATCCATTTTAACTTCAGTATTGATTGTGAGGGGTCTGTGGGATCCTATGATAGGCCAGTATAAAAACAGTAGAAAATATGACTATTACTAACATTATCACAGAGGTATCGTGTCTGGTATCGTTTTAACCTGTGGAATGTCACAGACTCCAATATGCTAGTAACATTAAGATAATTTTATGTATAATGGTTATAGTTTTTAAGAGTGATAATTGCCCGCCGGTCTGGCGACAATAGAGCAGATGATGCGTGGGCCGTACCACATGCTGTTCTAGAAGGGGGGGGGGGGACGTCCGACCTTCCCCTGTCCCCTTGCCATACAATCCTCTCTCTCTCGCCTACACATTTCTTCTCCTTTCCACCTCCCCCAACAAACACCGTGTAACGTACGTAATTTGAACTAGAATTATATTATTTGAAGATAGCAAGTAGTAATTAGGCTAAGTGTTTTATTTGTAATTGCTGTGAGAATGTGCCCATGTTTAATTTGATTTTAAATAAATACGGAGCTTCCACAAGGGACGCACGCAATGTTCGGGCCAGGTCTTCGCTCTGATTGGTCGGGGGAACCTACCCGCCCCCATGAGTCCGGTGGGGCTGGAAAGGGACGTCGCCCAGGAGTGCAAAGATGCGAACCGCGAGGCACTAAGAATGAAGTCTTATGACGAGCCGAGTGTGTGTGAGCTCGGGGGGACAGGTGTCGGGATATTCGTCGTCGGGTTTGTAAGGACGGTGGACAGCGAGCTCGGGGTCACCGGAGTGTGGACTTTTCGGGTGATCGCGGCCGGTACCTGCAACATAATTAACGTCGTGACCGATCAAAAGTCGCCGGAGGAAGCGCCTATTATTTTCGTCGAAAGAAACTTTAAGTATCTACCTCTCGTGACGCAACCCGCAGTGCGTGAGTCCCTTAGGCCGATTTAAAAAGAAACACCTTTGTTATTTTATTACAATTAGAGCTAGCCGGGCATACTATACAATATTACTTAATACGAACCCAATCATCCAGCATTAATCACGTAAGAGACAGAGCATCGACACCTCTTATTATAACCAAACGCGGGTCACGAGCAACCATCAACAGGAGGTCGCAACCTTTTGTGATATTGCTTCTGAGCAAAAACCATTTTCTACGCCGAGAAAAGGAGAATAATGCTACGTAAATAAGATTGCTGAAAATAAATTATGAATAGCCATTTTTGCGTGTTTTTTTTGTGAGTAAAAATGTCTTCATGCCCACAATTTTCAGGGCATTGAAAAAAAAACTACCGACACGTCTATAGAAATGTACGCGGCACGGAGACGAACGAAAAAGTCAGTGGTGGCATATATGTAACTTCAACAGTTACTGAGTCAGGTGGAAAATAATTTAAACCATAAAACCCTATGCTTGCTCCCGCCGTGGCTTCAAGGTAGGCGGCGCCCTTAAGTTCGCGAAGCTCAAAATTATATAAGTATGTCTTAAAATCGTATATATCTCATTATGAAATAAGTAATTAGCGCACTTCAATAAAACTACACCAACTTGCTATCCACAATGTCAACTTCGTCCAGCGAACACTGTGACCAACTGCTGAAAATCGTTCATGTAGAAACCCCATGTGCGCACTGATACCCGACGCGCATTCTTGCCCCATCTTACTCTATTGAACCTTCGAAACATTGCTCGGGTAAATGTTTACACTTCTCAAGCAGCTGCATTGTTGTCCTACATACCTCACCCTCGTGCTAACCGCCTGCCTGAACTAAAGTTTATTCTACTATAGGTAGAGACAGGAAATGTCGCGAAAAGATTTTTGCAGAACTTTGTTTCAGTTCCTTACGTGCGCACCTGCAGCTCTGTTATATGGTCAGTTATTGGATGCCATAACACCCAGCGTGTGAAGGTTAAACCGGCAAATCACAGACGTGTTGTGTGGCAGTTATCCATGTACTGATTGGCACAGTCAAATGAATAACGACTATGCACATAAACACTCTGCAAACAGCCACGAAGTTAAGCTGCAGGTATGCACGTAAGGCACTAAAACAAAGTGGGGCATTTCACCAAAAATTCCCGTCCCTAACTATAGGTTACAAAAAAAAATGTGTTTTCTTATGGAAGCGTTTAACACATGGAAATATTTTGGTTGCTATCGCAAAGTGGTCTAATAAAATTTGAGAACGTAGAAGTTTTTCCTTAACTAAAGTTTTCCTTTCCGTCTGAAGAAACAACCACATTCCATATCTAGGGACCCTTGTTTTTCGCGAAAAAAAAACCGGGTCCCTATCCATATCCTACTGCCACAATACTGCGAGAGTACCTACCGAACCATAAACATGATGTTCATTATTTCAAAATCCGGCTAACCCCTATGATACTGGGAAACATGGGGGGGGGGGTAATGTTATGATTAACAAGAGACTCGCCTGGCGGACGGGCTAGCGACGACGAAAGTGCAATCGGGTCATTAGACGCACAAGACAAGGGCCTCAGCGATTCTCCCCACCTGCACTGAATTGTGGCAATATAATACAAAGGATCGGAGGAATCGAGGACTGTCGCCTTCAAACCTTACAGCCGTCACCACCTCCTCAGGATGGTCCTGGGTCAAGGCCCACGACGTGTTGCCGTCCGTCGATAGCCGAACACATTCATCGCCAGCCTCCTGCACATCAATTGAAGGTGAGGTATAAGGTGTCTGAAGGGTCACCCTTCATAGGTAGAAAAAGAACTTAATTATCTAAACAGCTGCTCCCCTCCTATCTAAATTATGTAATATAATTTTGTAGTATTCTGTAAATTAACTTATATAGAGTAAAGCCACCGTAATTAGATTAACATATTTCATTTAACCGTAACCCTCACCCTTAACTTAACCACTTAACTAGTTTCAGTATAAAACGCCTACCTCTGACGACAGTCACCCCAACCTTTGACTTATGTGTAAAACGGTTAAATAACAGTTTTGCGACATTTAAACACAGGGAAATGATCTATCGCTAATCGCGCTGCCATCGCAAAGTGGTCCAATAAAATGTGAGAACGTAGTAAATTTAATTTTAACTAGGCTTAGCAAAGAGAGGAGTAATTTAAAATTAAAGTGAGAAACAAACCAATTTCGGGTTTTAAATAGTCATCTTAGTAAATTTGTATCGACGGAGGCAATGTGATTGGTCATCTTAAACCCTTACAGATATCAGCGAAACCGGTGTCAGAAATAGTCCCTTTGCCAAAAGTTTAACATAGCCCTATATCTATCTAACCTGTAGTAGAATTAACCTTACCTGAGTGCCGGGAGCATGCATGCCGGCCAAATTGTGCCGTGCGAAGTTTCATCCTGGCCGAGCCTCTACGACGCCCAGGGCGCCGAAATAACGAGCCCTCTCTCGCGATCTCGGCAAACAGCCACACGCCTCCAGGGCGCACGAAGCATTACAACAAGTGACAACTCGTCGCCAACAATGGTGGCAGGTGCCACGGACGTCGCACAGACGTCCAACAGGTGGTTCGCCTCAAGCAAACAACTAGATCTCCTTCTCCCGTCTATCCCCCTTCTGTAACGGTTCATAGGAGCTAGTTCATACTGCTGCAGTTTAAAACCACCTGATTTGCGCGAAAAGAATACATTACAAAATTGTATTCCAAGACATTTTAGCTCAGGTCCACTTAAGTTTTGTATGTCATCATGGTGGAGAGATTTTGGTCAGCGCTTAACATCTAGGTCTTTACCGCTAGTGAGGGGTGATATGATGTGAATATGAAGCAACGCCACAACGAAGGGGTGGGGGAAACGCGAGATCACCGAGATCGTCCGTCCGGGAAACGACCCCCGTCGGGAATGGAACCCTGATCGGCTTGGTTGGAGACGAGAGCTCTAGTCACTGCGTCAACCGCGGCCCCTACCTCGTAACGGATGTTCGCCTCCCATCTTCCGGGGTGAAAATGGTATTGTCCTTTTTCACACCAGCAATAAACGTACCTTGAATAATTTGCTTTGCATCCTTATGCAACGGAGATGTTACTATAGCAATATCTCCGTTGAGAGCAAGATTATTGATAGTAATTAAACGTGTGTGTATATATTTATGTATGTATATATATATATATATATATATATATATATATATATATATATATATATATATACACACATACATAAATATATACATATATATATATATATATCGAAACACTTTGTGTCCTTACTTTTATTTCACTATTTCAGTTACAGCCATCCGGCGCCATATGAACCTGGCGTTCTGGGCAGTAATACCCTTCCCTTCCTACTCTTCCCTAACCCATTTTATGTCCACATCTTGGTCTACCTGCTAATTATAGACTATCCGGCAACGCATAGGCAATTCTCGGTTGAGTGAGCACTTATTAGGCCCTCGAAACATAAACAATAACCAAACGTTTATATTCAACGCTAGCATTATAGATCTACAGGATGCTCAGGCACAAATGATAACAATCATAACTGTGGCATAGATAAACACAAATGGAGCATATTACCTCTAGGAACCAACTGTCTTATGCCATTGAAGGATTTTTCCAAGGGGGAGGGGGTAAGTAATTTAGTGATATATTGTGGACATCCGCCATTGCAGTGCAATGCTATGCCATCTCAGAAAATACTACTCATCTTCCTCTTGGGATTTTTCAGGTTTTGTTATTTATGTACATGTTGATTACAACCAATTTGACTTGTTTTTCCTCTATTGTATTTCTTGGGTCACTCTTGGTTTTTCTGAGACAACATAGCACTGCGATGGCGCATGTTCACAATTTTATTTATTTAAAATATGCGTTTTTACATGTGAATAAGTTAAAGTATAAATACATTATCTACCTTTTAACAACAGTAGCTAATACTTTTGAAATATTTTTACTGTATAATTTCTACAATAAACAAGAAAAAGTGACTAAATATTACAAAACATAAAATATATTGCTACTTACAATAACTGAAACATAAAGTCATTAGAAAAAAAATCATTACTGAAACCATTCACCCAACAATCATACACACATTCATGTAAATGACATGATCCACTGTTCCTACTGCTTTATCAAAACTGTTTTTCATAATTTTCAAAATAGCTTTTTTAAACGTGGGCAGAAACCACTTTTGTTTTACAGGTCCCCCAAGTGCATTCCAGGGACGCGTTGTAGAAATATTTCTCTAAAGTGAGTGTCTAACGGCCATAAGTAACCCGCTACTGGCAGTGGTAATGTGGAGTGGGGTGGGTATTGAAACATTGTGCTCGTGTTTTGATAAGTCTAAACTCAAGCCTAAAAGCCTGACAACACCTCTGATCACCGCACGGCTGCTTATATTGACGTATTATGTATACTGCCTACCCGTCCCCTGCACACCGTACTGCCAGTAGCGGGTTATCTACAGGCGTTAGACTATTGGTTTCTTGATATACAGGTTGATCATAGAAGAAAACTCCAACTTTGAATGGCTATACTACGGAAAGCAAACAACCCAAAGCCATGGTTACCAGTCAAATGATCCGTGGAGCAATGAAGATTCTTTACCATATCTTCATAAATGTTCAATGTGACAACCACGTGCAGCCCGAACCATATCTACGCGATACACGAATTCGTTCCACACCCTGGTCAGTATGTCTATGGTGTTACGGTTTGGATGGCGTCCGTAATTATCGTTTTGAGCTCTGCAATGGTAGCCGGAAATAGAGGACGAAACACGTGATTTTTACTGCAGCCCCACATTAAAAAAAATCGTACGGGGTTATGTAGGCTTCTGGCGGGTCAGTGATGAAGAGGCCGGTCACCAAAAAGCCGCTCCGCGACCAATCCAACGTTGCAGGAACGTATCATTCAGGTGCCAGTGGGTTGGCGCACCTTCCTGTTAGAAAGTGAAGTTCCCCTTCACCTCTTATAACTGAGGAAACAACCACGGTGTTAGCGTGTCCAAATAAAAAAAACGTAGTTATTCCACGGTTCATTTGACTGGTGAACCAAGATTGTAGGTCGTTGGTTTTGGTATTATAGACGTTCAAAGTTGTGGTGTCCATTTATAATCATCCCGTAATATAAATGGTCAGAACAAAGTTAAGTACAGCATTTAGTTTCCTGCCTACTTAGCTAGCAACCATGGGGTTTAAATGGGGAAATAAATTCGTAGCAAGCACAAACTGACGGCAAGTCGTCGACCTACAGCCTGAACTGTCAAGTGTCTGCAACATGTAACATATTACAGCAAACTAATGACGACATGATGTCTCTTTCTTGAAATTGCCAGCTTTTAATACGATAACAATGCCGGCCCAACGCTTTTTTATATATAAGAAGTGGACATTCGTAGGCAGATTTCGCACATGAAATATATACTGAGTCAGTGTTCGAACGACTTGCTAAAACATCATTTAATTTATTACTGAAATATAATTACTCTGACTTCTGGGTACTGAAACGGTGTTTGCCTTTATAAGAAAAACCAAAATCTAATCTGTTAGGATTGATTTACCATTACACTGGTGACTGCTAAAATATTCTATGTGGATATTTCGATAACCTCAAAATCCATTTGGGATTAATCCGAATACTACATTTATGTACAATTTAGAAAATGTTATAGATGAAAAAGTAAATGAAACGTTATGAGATTTCAGTTAATACGATTTTAAATGTTTTACTTTATTCGTATTTTCTAATCACAGAAGTCTTGAGAATCGTGTTAGTTAACTTGTCACATATAGAGACACAGGGCGTGCCGCAAATTCGTTACATATCTGCCCAGCAGACTCATAATAGAACAAACAAGGGATACTCATTTAATTTTCAGTTTACTTTAATTACTTGCTTGCTTTTACGTAGCCTCGAACAGCACAAGGCCTCTGTAATAGTGTGTGTAGGAGGAGTCAGCCAGGGCCTGTTAGAGGGCGTCCAAGTAGGGAAAAATCATAATTTTATATTTGTAAGAAATATTGTTAGTTTTGTAGCCGTTACTAGGGAGTATATTTCCTCTTACGTATAAAAATTAGCTCAACTAGTTTTCCCATAATGGGACTTCAGAGTCTCAATTTGCATGTTTTTTTAGTTCTTATAAGTCTCAGAAGCTACTGCTTGACAAATTTTAAAATGCACTACAAAATATTTTTGCATATGTAAAAAATCGATAAACGAGGCAAAAAAATTCAAAAATTCAGAATCTTTTTTCAAATGCAAAAAACGTTTTGCAATGGATTTTAAAACATGTCAAGTAGCAACCCATGACGAGTACTTTCAGTGTGAATTTTTAAATTTATTTTTGTTCGTTGGTTTTTGCTGCTTAAAAGAAATAAAAACTTGCACATTTTGACTGTGCGCCAACTGCGGCCTCCTACATAAATGAGACAGCTGCTATGTAGGACCTACATACACTGACAATAGACAAAATTATATGCGTTAATTGCCTACTGGAAATATTTTTGGCCTCATGCTGAACTTAGAACAGCGCGATTGACGTGACGTGAAGGGCACGATGCGGCACTAAAATTCTGCTCATTGTGAAAACTAGTTTGTCTGCTGCGCGACAACTACTTAAATATATTAGATGTAAATGTTCCTTGCCACTACATGCAAAACATTTACAACATTAATTTTTTTTTTCGTTTTTTTTTTTTTGTAATATATTTGCAATACAACTGGTATTCCCAAATGTGAAAATAAGCTCACAATTACATGCTTGACTAAAAAAGTTATTATTTGCTTATAGTAACAAACAAAAATCTATCGTAAAATAAGTAAATACTAACAACTCACCAGTTTCGTAAAAATTTGAGCTAAAAATTAAACTCCGCTTTTTAACTTTGTTGCGTCCACAACGCAAATAAAATATAAGTTCTACTGTTTGGAATTTTTTTTCACATCCGCTATTTTTGTAGCGCTGCGTCACATAAGCCTCGACGCTGATTGGCTTACAAGGAAGTGAATTTGCGTCGCGTACTTGCCGTCGCGTTTGTTGCGCTATTCGAAATCCAGTCAAGTCTTCAAGAACTGTTGTTTTTTTACTGCAATAACTGTAGACAGACTCAATCAAGCATTGCTACGATGCTTACGTTCGATATGATTTGAAAATGTAAAATGTAACGTCATACAGTGCACGTGTGCTACGCCAATCAACAATTCGATGATGTTATACATGAACCAATTTTGCGCCAGTTGTTAGTTTCGAATAAAACCCTTTGAAAGATTTTCTCGCGTGAAGCAGTGTTGGAAAAAAGTATTTTAGTCCTTTGTTCTGATTTCCAAAATTGCGTACCGTAAGATTCTTTTAAAACCGAAAATACTGAAAATTTTTTGAAATTTTGTGGTACAAAAACCATAGAAACCTATCATATATAAAAAGATCTTAACTCAGTTAAAATAAGCGGTTTTAAAATGTACTCAAAGTTAATGGTGTATAGTAAAACAGTCTGCTTAGTATTTTTCTCTCACTGAAATTCACAACAGTTAAAACAAATTGTAATGATAGATTTCTCTTCTAACTGTGCAATATTTTATCTAGGGTCACAGTAAAATCATGCTATCAGTTTGTACATTTTTATCAAAATAAAATGCATGACCATACTGTACTTCCTAGGCGTAACTGGAACCAAAAATGAGCATTCCTTTCTCTCGTATCGTGATTTACAAGTTGTGATAAAAGGCACAGCGTATTAGGTATACTACCTGCTGTTATGTTTGTATGTATGTGCGTGTTGCGAGGACAAAATTGGGATGGCGGCGGGGGGGGGGGGGTGGTTTGGTAAGTTGGGTAACAGTGCGAGAGATGCAACGGTTTTTTTTGTCACGTATGCCTGAAAACCAACAAGATACTATCTGCCTTACAGCCGTGCATTGGGTTGACTATTTTGCATCGTGTAGAAGGAACGGCGCGACCTACTGCGAATCCTGCAGAAATTAGTGGACCTGGTGTGTGAGAAGTGTTGTAGCATGGTACAGCATTTATTTTTCATATACAGTTTAACTAATATAACTACCTACTAAAATTGTTTCCAAAGCGTTTATCTACGGAGAGAAGACACTATTCAAACTGTGCGCCCTATGCTGTTAAAAATTCTGCATTCTAATTAAAAATATGATTACCAAGCTCCTCAAAAGTGTTTAAAAAAATACCCTTTTTTACCTAGCTATAACTGAGAAAATATAAACTGTAATAGTAAAACAAAATTATAGAGGAGGGGGGTGGTAGTACCTTTTTGCTAGCACCTGTTGGCCAATTTAAAGCGGGGGATCCGAGGGTCCTCCCATAGAAAAATTTTGATTTTAAGATGCAAGATGATGCACTTTGAGAAGATTTTGAACGTTAATGTTTAACACACAACAGACACAAATTGGAACATTTTCAAAGAGTTTACAGTCAGCTTCTTAGAATATTTTGCAAAGTTCATAACACCTACTGCATTTTCAATAGTTTGAATAAAAAGTATAACATTTCTAAAACAAGGTTGGGCTCTTGGGGGAGGGGAAATTTACCCTATTATCCTCCCCCCACCCTTTTATCCGCCATGGCTGCAGACCACTTTACCACTTACTTTTCGCAAATAACATGGTCATCGATTGAAGTCTCGTTGAAAAACGCTTACTACGGGAACACTGCACGCTAGTTTGGTCCTTGCGCCTAGAGGCGATGAGGTGTTTGACGCACGTGTTACATTACACTTATTGCCTTCCACGTTTTCGTGCCTTTAACGTAACAAACAGCTAAGGTCCATTAACTCTTAAGCAGGTAGTTTCCTAGAAATATTGATATTATTCTTGTTTGCTTGTAACTAATTTGTATGGCGTAATTTTGAAATATTAGTAGAGGCATAAAGCCTTACATAACATATTTATTTAAACTTAAGTGAACTAACTGCCATCTATAATTACTGATGTGTGACTGAAATCAGTAAATAATTAGTTTAGCCGGATTACGGCTACACAGTTGAAAACACTGAAATTATATAAACAAATATGTTCTTAAAATAACTGTTCAACATATTCTCTATTTCCAACAAAGCATTTTAAAAATAATTATCATTATATTTATGTTACGGAGAAATTTAAGTTAAAACACGATTTTAAGGAAACTTCTCCCTTAAGGACAACAGAGAATTTGCATCACGCCTCACCCTAGCGGAGCCGCGGTGACCGAATGGTCAAACCATTCGCCTCCCACCATGGCGATCCGGATTCGATTCCCGGCAGGGTCGGTCTCCGGATTTTCGAATGTGGGAATCGTGCCTGACAGCGTTTTGGCCAGCGGAATTTCTCAGAGATCTCCCGTTTCCCCCGCCCGCCGTATCATTCCTGTACCGCTCCATATTCACTTAAATCACCCCTCACCTGCGCTAATGACCTCGATGTTAAGCCCTGACCAAAATCTCTCTCTCTCTCTCTCTCCCTCTCTCCCTCTCGCCTCACTCTAGCCTCTAGGTGTTTAGCCTTCTCGCCGATATTTCGCCTCTATGAGACATTCAATTGTGATCCTATAATTTTATGATGTAATGTTAAAGGAAAAGGTTCGTTGTACGCAACACCCCTATGCATTATTTAAAGTTTCTGCACCAATCGTTCTATGCCTAAAATAACTGCGAAAAAAAATTCGCAATTTTTCGTCGGTAAAGATATGCATTAAGGATTATTGTAGGACCTGAAATGCGCAAACACACATGTAACATACTTTGAGTGCTATCACTAAGCAGACATTACTCAATCTCGTTGAGAAATTTTCGAATAAACGTCATCGGCCGAAGCTCTGCGCACCGCTCGACGGATTGGGCAAGCAGCTACCTTAAGGGCACCACCTACTACGCGCTTAAAATTAGTTGATGTGTGTTCGTAAGTACGTTATTTTACAAAACTATTCTACATTTTCCCTCTGTGTCCATGTACGTAAAGAAAGTTAACTGCAAACGATGACGTAAATGCAGTTTTAAAGCATCACGTCAGTTAAAAATATATTGCTATACAAATAAACTATGGAATAAAAATTATGAGTATGCGTTTACGAGCGTTTTTCATGGTATAAAACTACTTAGATATTCCATGGTTTTTGGGGTACTAAAAATACACACAAGATCATACATCAATGTGGGCTACATCAAGGCGAATAAAAAATTCCAGTGGTGACATATACCGCCCAATAACAACGTCCGCCGTGTTTTCTATACGCGATAGTTGATAACGACCGCGCTGGAATTCGAACCCGAATCGCCGTGGTGAAAGGCGAGTGGTCTGACCACCAAACTACCGTGGCCACCTAGAGAAATGGCAAGGAATCGACTATGCTGTGTAGGCATGAACATTATAGCATTAACTTGGATTGATTTCGAAAAAAAAAAAAGACATACAAATGGAGCATGACGTAATTTCTAAGGCGTGGGGTTTGAGGCTTTGAGATGGAAGGGGGTGGAGAGCATCCGCCATGTTGATGCGTGATAAAAGTTGTAGTAACGTGTATAATTTGGATGTTGGTTGTCTAACCATAACCCACGGTCGTAGAAGTAGAAGAACAGGTCTGGACACTCGGCTATCAAACAATGTATTTTGCTTGACCCCCTTGTTTGGCTGTAGTTTGTCAAGTTACCGAGAATGTTGTACTTTTTGGCGCTGCAATCCAGGTGGTCGGACTCAAACTTCGCCCACTTTTTTCTAGTATTTACATTACAAAGTAAGTAAAGATTGCTGGAGCGATGCTTTAATATTGTGAGCGATAGAAATTCTTCATAAATTGATAAAAAAAAATACGTTTTAGTAAAAAGTGAGAGGGAAGTGGGCGGAGTATGAAACCGACCGCCCTGATACTAGCGCCAAACAAACACAACATTCTCGGTAACTTGGTGAACTACAGCCAAACAACAAGGGGGTCAAGTTTCTAGGCGAGTGTCCAGACCTGTTCTTCTACTGCCGTGCCATAATCTCATTACTCAATTACATCGATTACACCTACAAGAACAGCTGATTGTGTATTCCGAAACAACTCCTCCGTGTTATTACGTGAATAAAGTCAACTTGGCCGCAGTATAGAATGAAAATGCTCCATCTGTATGTTTCTCGTACCTCTGAGAATAACGGGAGACATCTTAAAGACAGAGCTAGTACCTGAAATATTAGTTGGTGTCACTGGTCCAAAGGTACTGTTTTAACTTAGCGGTAAATGAAGCAACGAGAATAAAGTTCGCTTCCTTGCCGCTAAGTACATTTGTAATTGACGGTATATAAAAATGGTAACACCACTAGATGCCGCACGGTAAGTTAGCCTTTTATAAATTCACATTTTGACAAATAACACAGCAAATTATACCTTTATTGCCTTGCAGTTGTATATTACAAGTATATAATTTTTCAAAGTTATATATTTTTAATGATTGTACTGCACTAAATGTAATATTTTCGGTGCCATTTTTGCAACAGTTGCGAATCTAAATTATTGAAGTTACCGTGCGGCACCTACATACTAGAAGTGCTTTCAGGCTAGTGTCCAGACTTGTACTGCTAAGGTCGTGGTCAAAGTATTTCTTGGTGAGCCTATCCGTCGCAGCACACCTGCTTCCCGAATAAAAGATTAAGGGAACCTGATTTAGTTTTATGACAGTCGTAAAAATGGCAAAGAAGTGTCCCAGAGGGCGAGCTACTGAAGCTTCTTCTGCAGAATGAGAATTTTATTGCCGACGCAGGAAGACGACGGGAGCTTCTTCTACACTCACCACATACTGATGACACGTGACGCCAGAACAGATACCGAATCACTTCCTCTGAATAATTAATTCAGGATGCATTGCCTTCCGCTTAAGGCGCACAGCCTTAACGATACATGTAAGGAGTACAGTATAACGACGCTCGTCGTTTCGAAATACGAACCGTTTGAAGTGCATCGTATGCAGCGGCGGATTCAGAGGGAAGGTCACAGGGAACATAACAACCCTCCTCTTTTGTCACTCAAACTTTTACATTTATTTGAAATTGTCCAGTGAATCTTAAAATGTGAAATCAAACACTGTATTATCAAACAATTTAAAGTAGTAAACAAATATCGTATGGGGAGGGTACTCGAGGGCCAGAGTCTAAGTCCCCGGAGTGCGGAGACTTTACGGCTGGACGATCCCCTACAATGGTGAGGTGCCAGAATGAGAGGGGCGAAGGAAACGGAAGATCCCGGAAAAACCCGCCGAACAGCGACATAGTCTGGCACGATTCCTGCATGCGAAAATCCGGAGACCGACCCCGCCGGGGATCAGGCCCGGATCACGAGTGTCTAGACACTGCGCCAACCACGGTAACTAAAGAATATTGATTTAACTTTATTACTACTGTTAGTAATATATTAAATAATAATTACATAGTGCTTCCTTCTCACAACACAAATCTAAAATATAGACATGTACCTGCAAAATAGGAATATGGCTGTTCCTCCTCAATCACAAAAGGTTTTTTTTCCTCTCTTTCACCAATTTACCTCAGTAACAAGCTTAGCTCCGCCCCTTAAGGTGGATTGATCCCTGTCAGATCGGTTTTACGGTTTTTCTTATAAATCAGGGAATAGACACATTGTTTTACTTTTTCACGCTGACAAGGCATAGTTTATTGTTTCATTCACTTTTTGGAAGCCATATGGCATTGTTTCTGTTAATGTTGCGGCCTCTGTAGTCGCTCCAGTAAATAAAGCAAATTTTCCTTTTCAGCTGTTTCCCGTTGCAAAATAATGAATATATTATGGTTTCAGCAACTGCAGAAAATCGATTAAGTTTGTACCTATGCCTTGTCATGACAAAAATTCTAATACATCGACTGGAATTGAAGCTATCGAGAAGAAACAAATAAATCCAAGGTAGTAGGGATCAACACTCCTTAAAGGGAGAGCGTTTACAAGATGCGTAAAGCCTAGTCAACACGGGTATCATTCTTGTACAAGAATGTGAACACCTTGTTCACCTCAACGTGTAGCTAACTTGGGTCGTGCCCACGGCCGTAAATAACAGGTCTGGACAATCGCGTGGAAACTTGACCCCCTTGTTGTTTGGCTGCAGTTCGCAAAGTTACCGAGAGTGTTGTGCGTCGCTGGCGCTGAAATCATGGCGGTTGGGCTCAAACTTCGCCCACTTCCCTCCCACTTTTTTTTCCAGTGATTACATTATAAAGGTAAACTATCTATCAAAACGTATTTTTTATCAATTTATGAAATACTTCTTCGCTCACAATCCTAAACCATGGCTCCAGCAATCTTTATTTACTTTATAATGTAAACACTGGAAAAAAAAGTGGGCGGAGTTTGAGCCCGACCGCTTTGATTGCAGCGCCAAAGACGCACAACACTCTCGGTGACTTGGCGAACTGCAACCAAGCAAGGGGGTCAAGAAAGTGAGAGATTTCGAGGTCCTTAGCGCTGGTGGGAGGTGACAAGATATGAGTATAGAGCAGCACCGGAATAAATGGCCGGGGGAAACGGGAGATCCCCGAGAAAACCCACCGACCAGCGGCATCATCCGGCACGATTCCTACGTGTGAAGATCCGGGGACCGACCTCGCCGGGAATCGAACCCGGATCGCCTTGGTGGGAGGCGAGAGGTCTGACTCCTCGGCCACTGCGGCCCCTTACAACTAAGGGGTCAACAAAAATACGTTGGTAGATAGGCGAGTGTCCAGACCTGTACTTGTACGGCCGTGGTCGTGTCAGTGGCCACCGAGCGTACTAGTAGTTAGAATACAAGGTCTTGTATGACAGCTATTTGGGGATATGGACGGTTGTAACAAAATGCACCTACAACTGTTTCTTAAACGTAATAACTTACAATGACTAAATATTTTGAAATAAACGGTGTCTAGTTGGACGAATGAAGCAATTAAAGGAACGTTACCGAATCAAGCATAATGTCACACGAAAGAGGTTATTAACTACTACCAACAATATTTACCTTTTTACAGCTTATAATTTAGTTTTGGTGCATGCACAGTAATACTGGGCAAATTATCACCAATATTCCAAACGCAGCTATAAAATCTGCATTCAAGATAGTAATGACGTACGCCTGCGTGAACTAGAAAGTTGGCCGCGTGACCTAATCAATTAATTAAGTAGGATGGTAGATAGAATGCTAGCTAGTCTTCTTTTTTCTTATACCCCGTTGATGCACATTTTCCATGTACAAGAAATATGCCCCCGTGTGTATACTAGGCTTAAATTTACAAGCCTCAGTACTGTACCTGCGTGTGCCCTAGTTTACTTTACACGTCAGCAACTGTAACACTGGTGTAGAGCTCACCTGGCATTACTCAACGTAAAATTGTTTTTCCTTAACGGTACGATAACGAAAGTTGTTTCCCCGTCTAAACATGTAAATATACAACCGTTGAGCATGCATTTGGCATAATCTATCTACGATTTGGTGAGTCTTTTAGTGTGAAGACCTAGGTTTTTTTACTTTCAGAGTATCTCCTTGTTACTGTTATTTTGTCAAGAGTGCTTGGTGTAAAAGTTTATCGAAAACTCCAGAACTCTAAATTTACACACACACACACACAACGTACATACGTATATATATATATATATATATATATATATATATATATATATATATATATATATATATATATATATATATATATATATATATATATATATATAAAATATATATATATAAAAAAAAAAAAAATTTATATATATAAATTATATATATATATATATATATATATATATATATATATATATATATATATATATATATACAGGGTGTACATATATATATATATATATATAGGATGTACAGAATTCTATTTTTTTTCGTTATATACATAAATTAATATCTGGACGTGAAGCGCAAGAGGAGACTTTCACCGTGCAGTGTTGCCACATTGTGCACGTAAAATGTCGTACAATTGTTACCTAGCTTTAATGCACGGTCGCAATAACAAGGGGGAGGTATTCCCCCCCCCCCTTTTCACTGAATCCCTGAAGCAGAGGAAAACCTTAAACGGTCTACTTGTCTACATACAATAATGTAACATGTTCTTTATTTCAACATTATAACTTAGTCATTTTATGGAAGTAAAACTCTGTTATCCAAAATGGTGACTATTCTACCTATTTTAAGATGAATGTTAGAGCAGCTATAATTATGTTTGCCCCCCTCCTTTTCCTTTGTGAATTTGAGTTGTTGTGTCTCTGCTTTAAGGACGAAGTATAAAAAAGTGTAGCGCTAAAACGTAAAAGCAAAAAGTTTGACTATTAGATAAAATACGTTATAAAATATGTTAAGTGATATTATTTCCTTTGTGTGGATTTATAGTTGAACGTAAGGGGTAGTTCTATATTATTATTAATGGTTATGCACAGTATAGGTTTGGAAACTCTAAAATAATTGGAGGATTAGAAACTCTGTATCGATAACTTACTATGATTGGTAGATAGGTAGTGTTGTTACTAGATATTGTGTGCCAGGTTCGATCGGGGTGGAGTGCTAGATAAATTGAACAAATTAAATATCCTTATTATCGTAAGTGAGCGTAACATTGGGCACGTTTTTTGAATGTAGGACATTCGAAAATAATATTTTTCTCATATATGACAGACCTGAGTAAAGAATTTTACTTTCGAAAAATTGAAAATAATATACGTCTACATGAAATTTAATAAATATTTACTCACAGTTGACACAAATGGAAAATAAAAGTGGTTTAAAAGTACCCCAAAGCCACCTCCTAACGGTATTACCAATCGTATCTAATAATACTTGTATAAGTCTGTAAATTAATTTTAACAATTATTTTTTACCCACAAGGGCACCGCCTACCATGCGTGTCAATTGCGTTGCGGTGTGTTCGTAAACTTTTTTTTTACTAAAGTATTCCACATGCTCCCATTATGCCAACGTACGAAAATAATACAAAGTCGGAATGTCATTGTTAAGACAACCGTTCTCATTAAAATACCGTTTCTAAGCACTGCAACATAACAAATAACGGACTTTTCATATTACCGTACTGCAAAATGTACTAACAGAATGTATGTGAAATTCAGTTTAAGACGTACACTGAACTTTACTACAGGTTTTTCACTAATAACATTGTATGGTCACCGCTTAAAATCCCACGGTAGTAATGGAACGGCGGGAATCTCAGCGCCTGGCTCATAGTGGCGAGGCGGCAATCAATGCGCGCTTTAAAGTCGCCCTTATAGCTCCGTTCTTTCTGAGTCTCTAACGCACAGGTAGGCAGCGGCCTTAATATTCCTTAACAACATGGATTCCCACACCCCATAAACATTTAATTAATGTTTTACTTTACCATAAAAATCAATCTTCAAGTATGATCAGTCACTTCACTAAAATGTATCGTTCCAGAACTTCGCCATTAATTGCAGTACGAGTATTTCCCGCAAGTCTAGCCTGCTCGTCTGCTCCACACACGAGCTCCGACTCTTGATGCTATAACACACTTGTATCGCTTTATGCTAGGATCATAACAGTGAGACAGACGCAACACGATGGATGTGAATCAACCAATCAGCATTGAAACTTCTCCGGCTTCAGCGCGACAAAAATCCCAGTAGCGATGTGATTGCCGAATATAAAGAAAGTATTTCTATTTTATTGACGTCGCGGACGTGATAAAGCTTAAATAAACTTTTTTTTTTAGTTTGTGCATAAATGTTGGTGAAACTGGTGATTAGGTAGTAAATTGCATTTATGTATTTTACGAGAGATTTTTGTTAGTTACTGTAAGCAAATCACAATCTTCTTCTTTTTTTTTTTTAACCGAACGTGTAATTGTGCCTATCATTTACAGACGTGTGAATGCCAAAAATATATTTCAAATAAATGGGAGAATAATAAAATTGTTAAAACATCAATGGCTATCGTACAAAAATGTAGTGAGAAGGAACTATTTACATTATTTATATATACTGGGCAGTCTGAATAACACCGACAAACGCTGTCAGGTGATTCCTTAGGAAAAATTAAGACGAAAACGTAAGAACCCCTTTTCCACAAATTGATTATTAAGGGGACTATACGTCCCCTAAAAGTCGGGTTTGAAAGGATTTAAATAAAATATTTTCGAAACGAATTGCAACTAAGCAACAAATAGGCGAATAGTGTTTTGTATAATAGAGATCATTCACCTCGGGAAATGTGGTTAGAAAAATCAACCCCCTTCATTGTGGAAATGGGGGTTGCCACCCTCCGTTTGCATGAAATTTTTTTAACGAACACTTGTAGGATATATATATATTTTTTGTATTTATTAATGAGCACGTTAAAATTAACATAAAAGGTTGTCTTGTCCGAACACTCTCAGGTGAACCGTTTGCGAGAAATCCTTGGTGACATTATTCAGAACATAAAGCGCGTGGCCTGACAGGTAGGCAATCCACTACACACGGGACGTGTAACTATGATGAAAGACGGACACTGCTATTTACCAATGTACACGACACTTTACACATTAAAATTATAGTGGGTGCTATCTGTGTTACAAAATGAAGTTAAGGGGGTAGTTTCTCAAATGTCCTATCTCGCATCACGTACCGTAAGGTACGCCATATTACGAGGTAACATTACACCACAATTTTTCGTTAAAAATAACTGTTAGCATTGTCTTAAAGAGATTAAAATTTCACAGTACACAGACGTCATAAACGACATTACTTTACTGTAAATAGTGTTTCATAATATGTATTCAAAAATGAATTAATGGGGTGGTGAAAAGTTACCCAGGCGGGTGCAAAGTAACCTCACTTTACGGTACACGTTTTATTTTATTAATTAAAAGTAAAACGTTTGTGACGTGCACAATGATTACCATACCAGGTATTACCAGCAATAGCAATTAATCAGTATAATTTCTGAGTATCAAAATTAACAGGTAATGCGACCATTCATTTTCCTCGGCATCATGTCATGAAGCCGGTGGAACTATAATGAGAAAGCAATAGTCAATGTTACTGTTTATATGTAAATAAAACTAAAATGTGTATATGTAGTCTCTGTTGAGAGGAGAGAGCAGGTGCAGCTTCTGGACGGAAGTCTGGCTCCCCACCCCCACCATATTTGTACCCCCCTTAGCTGTTGAGGGGGAGGGGAGAGTGCCGCCTGTACAAATTAAGACAAAAATGTTAATTATTATAATATTAAGTAGTATATAAGGAACATTAGGGTTTAGGAGCCTCAGTGGTAATTATTTTCAAGTGTAATGAGGGAATATTAATGTGAAAATGAAATAAATGCGGCAATGACAAGAATTTACTGTCCTCGAGAGGCGGGGCTATTTTGAAAAGCTGGCTCCTGATTGGCCCAAGGGAACCAAAGCCTGCAGAACAAGTGGCGGGGATTTTGGGACCAAACAGGAGCAACGCG
>PNEQ01122608.1:0-18621 GCA_003012365.1 Medauroidea extradentata
GACGTTTCTTCGGAAACACATTTCACCCCTTTTCACCCCCTTAGAGGTCGAATTTCGAAAAATCCCTTCTTAGTGCTCGCCTACGACCTGAAGGGAACCCCCACAAAAAATTTCACGATTCTAGGTCCAGTGGTTTGGGCTGCAGTTTGATATGTCAGTCAGTCAATCAGTCAGCTTTCATTTTTATATATAGAGATTACCAGTCAGTTACCTATGATAAATCAAGATTTTCGATTAATAATTAAATTTCATTTGTAAACTAGTGTTTGTCTTGCGTAGTGTCGTAAGTGGTGGTTATTAGATGTCACACACACGGTGTCCTCCACATTATTTACAAAGATAAACACCACAATACCTTAACATACTACAATTTTATACATTTCCGTTTTATATTTCCTAAAGGATCAATCACCTGTCGGATTTTGTTGGTGTCTTTCATACTCGCCCTTTATATTCATATACACAGTATAGGTTGTGTGTATACCTTTTTGTAAGTATGTATATTAGTGTACACGCATAAACGTGTCTGTAATACACACACTTGTAGCTTTTAAACACGTTAACAGCTAGTTAATTCAAGGCTGCTTCAAAGTGTCGAACATATGCTGTATACCAACCTTCTTGGTGAAACGATAGTCAAAGACACTAGAGCCCTCAGGAATGGAGCATATATATGACTTAAGTGGCGGGCTGACACTGAAAGACAGTTGGAAGGTCTTCTTTATTGCAGGATCTAGTTCCTTCTTCATGAGCGCACGGAAGAGAACGCTGAACTTCTCGCGTCCTGGCGAGTCTAGAGAGCAGCCGATGGACCAGATACACGAGAAGAAGAAGCAGCCCTACACACGTGGAGCAAGATATTAACATAGCTGCCTGGGTTGAATGTAACACGTGGAACTACACAACACTTCAACGTGAATTCCTTCCGTAAAAATAATATATACATTTAATGTTTTTCAGTTTGCAAAATATACTCGTATGAATTTACTTGTTTGTTCATTTCAGGTTTTGTAAACATAAAAACTGCACAGACAGACTTTCTTGCAGACGTGCGAGTCAAAACTCAACACTTAATATGTATGAAGAATGAAGGGTCTACTAATGGTAGACCTATTTACAGAAAGTAGAAATAATAAAAAT
This sequence comes from Medauroidea extradentata, assembly GCA_003012365.1. NCBI lineage: Eukaryota > Metazoa > Arthropoda > Insecta > Phasmatodea > Phasmatidae > Medauroidea > Medauroidea extradentata. The sequence goes on from PNEQ01122608.1 coordinate 1,141, forward strand.
GTAGCTTAATTAAGTTAGGAATATTTCTGGTATTGCGTTTAACAAGGACGTCGACGTATTAACAAATCAAGATGAAGTTTATAACTTAAGAGTGCGTGGTAGATAAATAAACGCTGAAAACATCAATTGATATCTACGCTTTTATCGACGCCAATATGGATAAAATACTCAATGACAGCCCTATTTAATGGTATTTGCCAACTTTATGAGAAAATAGGCTATTTATCCAAAATTAATAATTCGTTACGCATGATCTCTTGCACTGCAGTTAAATGTACGAGGTTCCGGCGTCAGAGATTGTGCCACAGAAGTTCGTAACACTGGAAACAATTTGGTTTAAAACGGTGGCTAAAACTGTTGTATATGATTGCTATTGTTTAACTTTTGCAAATTGACTTCGAGACACCTACAGTTATAGATTAATGCTTTTAGCGTTGAATTATGTACCACGCCCTCTTAATAAGATGAAAGAGAATTTGATAACAAACAATGTGATTGAAAGAAATCACCCCAATTGTAAAGTAAAAATTTGTTATTTACATATTTTAGTAACGTTACTCAGGTCAAATTTGCCTACCAATTACAAAAAATACTGGTTTTGTTGATGACTAGCTTGTACTGTGTGGGAGTTCTGCTACTGATTCTTTTTTCCAGTTTGAATCCAACTTGCAATATTAATGTAAAAAATGTAATATATTATTACGTAAGCTACACATTGCAAATAGATTTTGTTTAGTATGTATCTAGATGATTGGAAAAGTTTGACTTGAGAACACTCCTATGAAAATATTTATTTATTATATTTATTTAATTTAAGCAAATAGTGTCTCTAAACTGTACTGGATATGTTATTTAGATGCCCAAATTACTGTATATTTCCATATTTACATTTCATCAAGTGTTACGAAGTCCTATGCCCACGAGGAACACGACTTTCAAAAATGGCATTTACGAGTAACGATGTCAAATAAATAAAAACAAGTATGACATACTTATAGGAACAACTTACCTCTATCTGTGCCCTCATATCTAAATCTGATATTTGGCTGACGAACTCTGGGTTCTTGAAGTCGTCTAAGAAACAATCCAGGAGATTCATGGTGCTCTGTACCAAGTTGGCATCTGATGTCCGAGACAGTTCCTTCAAACATGGACGACATAATTATGACGTCAACATGAGTAAGAGAGCAGGTACTCCAGAAAGTTACTACACGATGAAACGGTACTCATGATTAAAGAGGTAAACAATATGCAAAGTATTCGTGTAAGGATTATAATTAGAGGTATGTGAATTGCACGGATACGTTTGACAACATCATAGATTTCTAAGTCCTATACACACACTATACACAATCAGTTATTCATTTGCTTCTAACCGTACAAGCGGGTAGCATGCGACAGTCTCATTGTTTTTTTTTACTGGCCTGCAGTCGTCAAAGGCGTTTTACAACTGACGTAGTCCAATCACAGTAGTGACAGTGAAACATACGTTATTGGCGTCCAATCCGACCTAGAATATGTCAGCGAAATTCGCGTACCTCCAATTATAAGGTAACTACGACTGATGTCCACTCAATTAAGTCAGATAATTTTGTATTTAATATGTACGTTTACTGTAGACGACGTATATATCAGTTAACGTCAAGTTCGAAACTCTCCTTTATATCCATATTGATAATTCTCATGTCTGCATAAGTCTAGGCCTACGTGTACTCATGCATTTATATTAAAACTAATAAGCGTTGTATGTTTGTTATTCCATGCGTATATCTACGAATTTTACAGATTTTTTTTATTTCTACGTAGCTTGCGTGAACGCACACACGAACACCCCATGGTAGATGCTTACACTGCATGTGTATATAGTTGCTTCTCTGTTAATTATACACGGTTAATGCCTTTTTCCTCCATTACCTACACGTCCGCCACATGAAGTAATTAAGTTTTTCATGGAGCAAATAACAATAACCGTTGCGTCAGTCATAAAGGACTTACATTTGAATACTGCATAGCATACTATTCTTAAATGTGGTAACGAATTGAAACCAATTCCTGTTACTTCTACATTTAAAAAAAACTACAGATGTATTGAAAATACATTTGTACAATTTACTATTCTAAATTTACGTACATGCATAATGTATGTCTTACGTTGTTAAAATATTCGCATTTATAGGAACTTCTGGGTAAACTGACAGTATATCGTGATACACCACGTCGTGGACTTCACAAAACTGGGAAGGATCTGTACAGAGTTCACAAGACTACCAACAGAGAGCAGATATGTGAAGTTTCGGCAACAAGTAATCAACGTATCAAATATAAGATCACAATTAAAATTATTAACATATTTATGTTACTGAAGTTCGAAGTCTTAGTATCTCGAAGTAGGGTAGGTTTACCCTACTATTTTTAATGTTTCAAAAGTGTCATGTTGACTTGCTTCTAAAATTTGAAATAAAAATGTCACTACGTCACCTGAAAATTTCATTTCAAGAGAGTGAGATTTTTATTATTTTAATGAGTTACTTGGAACGATTAAATACTACGTAAGTGACAGTTTCGTCTTTCTGGAAAGGACAGGAGGAATAAATACACTTTGGTATTTTTACGCTTGAACAATTTTCGGAGACTCAATTTGTTCAAAGGATCCACAGGGACAAAGCACTAAACCGTGACGTAGATAATTAATAGATTTGTCTATATTTATCAGTTGCAGTAGTACGGATTGAATGAGGAAGTTAATTAATTTATTTTTTTGCGTTTAGAACTTCAGTAAATCGTGCATATATTCTTGTTAGACAAATCGTGTGTCAGTACTGAGGAACTGTATAGCTCATGAATACTGGAATTTATTCTCCGATATACAATATTCTACTTTAATGTATTCATATATAGCGACGGTGGGAAGTGATATTCATTCAATATTTATTTTTCAATATAATTACGGTAATCTGTAGAAGAATTGTACAAGTAATTAGGAGAATCATTTATAAACATATCATTCAAGTTCAGTTAATTTTCAAAATGGGTTTTTCTATATCAAAATACTTCAGTCTGCCGGACATGTAACGTGCCTGTTACTGTTCAAAAAAAGTATTGTTAGTTTTATGTTAATATTCTAGTGACAGCAAATACATAAAGTACACAGAAATGTATTATTGTGTAATTTATAACTGAACTGCATCAGTCGCGTTTAATTCTAGGATTGGTTACAGTTGATGTTATTTTATTTACTTTTTATTTAAAATACAATATAACCGTAAATTTAATGATTGATAGTCATATTAATGTTACTGTGGGACACACCTTTAAGTTTTCCTTAAACATAGTTTGATTTCAGTACTAATATTTCAAATTATTTAGTACATTTTAATTTCTAATTTGACATGAATATTCAAACACGTGGTCAAAACAGCGATTTCAAGCATTGGATTAGTATTTGTTGTATAAGAAAAGAAACTCTTAATATCTACCAATGATATTGGTGTACCTATATGTTTCATCAAGTAGGATACATAATGTGTTATAAGGAACTTAATTACTTCAAGACTTTACTATAAGAATATACTTTAAATATTTACAATCACACACTAACAGCGTTTAATAAGGCGATTTGATATATATAAACACTTCCTCGATACTGAGAAAAGATACTTCAAATATATGCTCGTGAGAATGAATGTATGTACGATACATATATACACATCTACATACATACACACCTACATACATACACACCTACATACATATATACATACACACCTACATACATACACACCTACATACATATATACATACACACCTACATACATACACGCATACACGCATATATACACATACATACATACATACGTACATACATAGAGAGATAATTTTAAGTGATCCGGCCAACAAAAAAAGACTAGTAGCGTCCGGTAATCTGCAAAACCTCTATGATGCAGATCGAAATTGGGTTTATAATACGACTTTGTAAAGTCGAAATAAAATCATGGCTGTAAGCGTAAAGTATCGCACGAATCCCATTTTCTCACAGTATCTTCTTTCACTAGCGTGAACTGGTGCTTATGCGGTATGATAGAGAGTGCGACAGAATACAGCGGAAGCAGTAGTTGTAAGAGAAAGACGTAAAACGAGGGAGGGGGGATGGTGGTATCTGACCTGCACGCCGCCGCGCCTCACGAGGAACAGCAGCGGAGGACAGAAGCGCTGGAACATGTGTGCGAGGATGTCCCTGCTGGAGTCTTGCAATGCGGCAGGCAGTGTGTCCAGCCAGGACAGTAGAAGAGGCTCCCAGCCCAGTGACGCCGCGTCCATGTGCACAAACACGCAGCGAGATACCTGCCAGTACACAGAGGCCTTGTGTATACACCACTCTACTGCCCGCCCGCCACCTTTCAGTCCCTGCCATGTATGCATTTCTCGTCCGTAAACATATAAATAATACAATGAATCCGAGAGCATGTCGACACACATACTAGCCGTAGTAACAACATATTTGTTAGTGTGGTTCTATAGCGTACATGAAGTTTAGGACGAAAAATGAGTGCACTACATATTGTCACGGACCTTTATTTACATTTGACTGCATATCTATATTCCACTGTTATTTATGCAAGTCATTAAACGCTTACTAAAAAGCAGCTACCATAACTGATTATGTCACCATAAGAGGGTTGACTTTAGGCACGTGGAATTACTTTGGGACACTTTTACACAATTTTTATTTCCTATGTCAACTGTTTGTAAAAATTAATAATATTTCATATTGGCGTTTATTAATTTGAATTAACCGCAAGTAAATTGCTTTACTCAATACTGCCATATATGAGAAAAATATATATATATTTAATGTCATAAAGTTACCCCACGTGTCCAAAGTCACCCCACGGTTTCGATATTACAAGTACCTGTGAATAAACTAGTCCTTAACGGCTATGTAAAACAAATTCATTATCCAACAAACTACTAACCACGTCGAATGAAAATTAATTTATCCATGTTCCTCGAACCAACACTTATGTTATATCTGGAAACTAAAACATCTTGTCAATGTCTCTTTGTCCATAATGAGAGACAAGTGTAATCATGTGTTGCTCCAGCAAACTCAATTTTTGGAACATAAAAACTTGTTTCATTTTAGATATGACGAGCAATATGAAATAAAGAGTTAGTGTTCCTAAAATTGTAGGGTAATACTAATACGCATTAAGTTAATAGCAGCGAGCTTACCGTAGCAGGGGAGACGGAGTTCACATCCACGGTCTCGAAGATGAGGTTAGTGTTTTTGCCAAGCGGTATCACCTCTCCTGACATGAGAGACAACCTCCTGTTGTCATCCAAGACTGTATTGAGATTTTCAATCCAAGCTGAGTCCACAGGACCGTCGAACACCAGCCATTTCCTGGCAATAAATCACAGTGTCACATCTGTGTCGACCTACATTGTTTAACATGCTCGCCAACGAATTATTAGTTTAACTTTCTTATTTTCACTAGACTTTACTGTACGTCTCGTTAACATCGAGGTCAATAGAGATGATACGCACAATTCTACACAATAACAGGAAATAGGCAAGGACTCGACCATGACTTATGTTAAGGAACCATCCCAGCATTCACCTGTAGTGATTTTAGGAAACCTTGTAAAACTGAAATCAGGATGACCTGAGCCGGAGATCAAACCCGGTTTCTCCCGAATGGGTAGTAAATTAAAAAAAAATTGGAGACGGTGCAGTTTTTGCAATATACTTCAAGTATTTCAATAGCTAAACGGTGTGTGCGTATCGAGTTTTCAGGAATGGCTAATTATATGGTGGCATGTCTAAAACTACTTCAGAAATTCCTATCATGTCTGCTAATTAATTCGTAATTAATTTTTGGTTGTGTTGGTACTGCGACACTAGATCGTCAACCTGCACACTGGTAATTGACTTTGAGATGGCGCTGCCTCTTACATAAATATAGGTACCATGATTTAGTTTAACGTGATGAAAATTTAAAATCTCACTATTTGCTTTTCTAGAGCCTTTCAGCACGTCGTATTGCGAAGCAGAATATTTGTAAGTGTGGCCCACAAACCCACATAAAACATTTTATACGGTGGAATGAAATGCACATACCATGTAGGCAAACTTCAGAAATACCGTTCACTCAGATCGCCAATTGTAATGAAGCGGTACCACTACGGTATGTCACGTATCTAAACAAAACTGTGCTTACCTGTCGGGAGTTGTAGATGTGGCGAAATTTCTGTAAATGGCTCCGACGACTCCATCCGACCACTCGTGGGTTACAGGATCGAACTGGCCGTACATCTGACTGAGGGTGAGCGATTTAGCGTTTATTACAGCAATCTGCACACTTTGCTCGCCTTCCACAGACTGTAACACGATGACAACACCCAGTGTACAAAGAAGCAACCGTTTGTAAAACACGTATGTCGAGTGCCTTTCTTCCAGTCATCATATATGTATTTAGACTACGTCAACGGCCGTACTAACTGAACATTTTGGAAATTATGCTCATCTCCCACATGCCTACTATATGGCCTACTCATACTCAGCGTTTTAAGGTTGTTTTGAAACAAATATTGTTCGAGACAACTTCAAGAATGCCTTCAATGAGTAAAAATTGTCTGCGCCATATGTTTAACACATTGTATAACTACCGTAAAACAAAAATATACCTACACCTTGCGAGCCTTTAAAAATTGTCTTATAAAACAAAAACAACGTACTTTTCATGTTTGTTCACAAAATCGACCGAACCTTTGTCTGTTGCTATTTATGCAAGTAGAGGAACAACTGTACCAAGGCAACACCGGCCATCACCAAAAAAGTAGCGTCGAGTGACATGCTTTCGAATTTGTAATCAACCGGCAAATTTTGATTTACTTACGCAATGGTCCCTTGAACCAAGCTCGTACTTGCGTCATTACATAAATTTAATTTCCTTGTTGGGATTAAGGCGCTTTGATATTATTACAATTGAGGATTTAACATTCATAAGGGGCTAAGTGCCAAAGGCAAGTTTCGAGATAATGACGAAAACAGTATATTACGACAAACAAATGAACAAGGAATTATCATCCAAATGCGGGCACATATTTTTACAATAGGAAACTAGTAAATAGGAGCAATCGAACAGTAATCAATACAAAACACTTATGAACACCTATATATATATATATATATATATATATATATATATATATATATATATATATATTCAATGAAGTAGAATGTGTTTATGTTACTCCAACCATGTAATTGTGCTGTTGTACGGCGCGCATGAATATCACTAGGAGATAGCACTTCAGGTATGTCTTCCACCTAATGTTTTGGCACCTTTGTATGTACCGAACTAATTTTTGTCGAAAATGGTACTTAACCCCTTTTGAATGTTAAGTCCCCAATTTCGCAAATTGTGCATCATTATCTGGGCTGGACAACTTATCAGCTGCGGGGTGTAAAATACACAGTGATATAAGTACATAGCATACAGTTTTTATGCCAAAATGCAAACTTAGTACAGATGCACAACTGACAATAAAGTAAAATAAATAAGCTTACTCGTATAATAGCTTCCAACGGCAACAGACTTTCCAATGTTATACACACACATGTGTGTGTGTGTGTGTATATATATATATATATATATATATATATATATATATATATATATATATATATATATATATATATATATCCTAGTATCGACCCCGAAATATCCTACTACAGGCTGTCTATTAATCGTAAGTGTCAGAAGAAACTAGACGGTATATGGCTTAACAAGTAGTAGTAGGATAAAGGGAACCAACAGTCGGAAACACATATTCAAGGTGCCACAACGCATAGAATGTATAACACTTGTAAAGAACGCGTGATTAAACTGCGATACAATTTCATGTGCCACTTACAAGCATGCACTGAGACTAGCGACCATTCCTAAGAATAATTTCTGTGGGATATAAGACATAAATGATTACCACGAGGTGTAGGGGGTTAATAGAAATAAAACTGAATTTCCTACCATGTATTAATAGCTTAAAATAGTTTCGTTAGTGTCTTAGAGACCATATATATATATATATATATATATGTATATTAAACTCCGATGATTATATACTATAAATGGCAAAGAGCCTTCGCTGACTAAGTGATAACAGTGATGGAAAACAATAGAAGGTGTCCGGACACAAACACATAGTAAGCACACCACGCGAGTCCTGGGCTAAATTGGAGACGAAAAAGTTAGTGGCAAAATGTCGTACGATGTGGCAACATAGCTCTGTAGTTAGTCTCTTCTTATGCTACACATATGTCTTACGTATCTTGATACTACTGCTCTGACAAGCATTTTATGGTCGAGGTTAAAATCCTGAGCAATCCAAACATGATTGTATGTTTACTTGACGAAGCATACATAAAATAATACCAGGTCAGGGAGCGCAAGATCTCCGTGCAGAGTTGCCAAAATGCGCACGTAACATGTCGTCGTACATTATGCCACTAGCATTGTTGTCTCCAATTTAGCACAGGGATTAGCGTGGTGTGCTTACATATTATGCGCTTGTTTCTGGACATCCTGTATAGTTGGGGTTTGTAAGTGATAGCCGCTCACCGAGGCATGCAGGAGGCCGAGGGCGGCGGCCAGCACGCGGTAGGCGGAAGTCTTGCCAGCGAATGGTTGTCCCAGCAGCACTATGCCCTGCCTAACGTCGAGCTGTTGGCGCAGGCGCAGCACTGCCTCGCGGAAGACGTAGCTGCACTGCAAGTTGCGCTCCCTGCAGGCGTCCTCCACAGCGGCCACCAGCCGGGGCTGGTCACGGGCCGCCGCCTTTACGCCTGGGAACACGTCTCGCACAGCCGACTGTTCCGCACAGAAACAGTCCATCGTACACAAACAAAGGTTAGGAAATACATACACTGGTTTCCGGACGATTATACAGTTAAACAACCAAAGAGAATATTTTTGACAATATGTATGTTTTTGTAACGTATGATTTCTCTACACAGTTCATCCGATTGCCAAGCTACTGTGGTAAGTTGTGCGGTTTCTGATAAAATTATATACATAGAAACTCAAAACCGGAGGGGGAAGAATGGGAAACACAAAATATTTAAAGAAATTTTTTTGTTATTTATATATGTTTCTAAGACGGTTATTATTTACCCTAACACAATTCTGCATGAATTATTTAGAATTAAAACAAAATTAATTTAAGAAAATGTTTCACAAAATTAAAAAAAAACTAATTTATCACGTATAATATTATCAGTATTTATATTATTACTTACATGTAATTTGAGATACCAAAACCATGTGTCAAGAAATGTTTAAATATTTTTTCTTGTGTTTTGGAAAAATTCAGTTTTTGAAAGATATTGAAAATAAAAACATATATATTTTACGAATAACATAAACCTGCTTATTTATTCGTGTACGCACCAAACGTAAATAAAATTAATGCTGTGTATCCTAATGCACTACAATAAACAGATTTAAAACTCAAAATCTTTCTTGCCTTGAGTGGTTTTGTAACGCATGCCGAGTACCCGTACTAAGTATATCATCGCATTAAACTGAATATTACTCGAACGAAGTCGCAAGCAATAGCTAATTAAATATATAACCGCATCGCATTCTCATGCACTGGAACAAAAAGTACCTACGTTCAGCATCAAATATGGTTTACGTGAAATATATCGTTCCGGTGAAGTATTTAAGGATGGGAATTTTGCAAGGGAAAACCAGAAATTTTAATTAAATTTATATAAATCACTGATAACTAGTGACCATTACCTGAAATTTCATCTCCCGCAAATACTTTTTTTATTCGATTTCGTTATCTACGTATACAGACGGAATTAAATCACAATTTAAGTGTTTTCTGTTCGCACAACCATAAATTAATCAATTAACAGTGAAATTTATTCAGTTGGGTACTGCAAGATATATTTTTAATGACACAAAGGAAAGTTTTTGTATTCTTAATAATTATTGAACTGCGTTAAAACTGTAAAAAAATTTGACCATCACTTTTAGCGTGCAAGTGTACAAAGAACTCCTCATGTTTATTTGTATTTCGTTTTCGTGTAACTTAATGAGTGAACAATATTTTTGTATGTACGTATATTGCTCATTTTAAATTATCTAAAAGGAAACGGTAATTGTTGAATTCTTAACTTCAAACTAAATGACTACGTAAATTTTGGTGATTATGAGGGTTATTCGTTCGTGCGAATGTTTTGATAAAAATGAACAATAGGTTGCAAAAGTATGTATACGTAACAAAAATTGTAATGTACATTATTTCAGGTACGTTATTATTTTTCATGTTTCGTGTTGCATAATCAACAGCAGCCATTCCATAATATTGTCAAAAAATTCAGTCCGACCGGAGTAAATGTTTACGCATCTAGTAACGTACAAAATAATAACTTTAAACGCCTACGTGTAATTTTCAGTAGCGCAACGAAGCATTTTCATCTAGCATTGCAAAAAAAAATTGGCATAAAATAAAAATACAAAACATTTGAAGCTGATTTATTTAAAAACATTATACGTAAATATAAAAGGAGCTCCTGTTGATGCTGTACACTTTCCATCTATAGGAATATTTCTCAAAATATAAAAAGCGAATACAAAATAAACTACTAGTAGTAACTGTAATTTTATTTTATGCACATTTTTCATTGTCTAAACTATAAAGTCTTACAGTAAAAGCAATATGGTAAATGTATACGTATCAATTCATAATATTATACATAGCGGCTATGAAGCAATTAGTGCCCGTTTACAGTATCGCCCTTATCGTACCTTGCTTCCAGTTCTCAAGTAAGCAGCAACATAAGTCAATATTTTGGAAATCAGCTTTCTTCTTTCTACCCACTGTGTAACCTAATTTTTTTGTATTAAGCTTTGCTTAACCGATATTAAGTTGATAAGCATTTATGCAACACTAAATGCAAACCAATAATGACGTTAATGGTTTGATAATTTATTTTCGGTAGCGTAAGAATGAATTTGCGACCTAATGTTCATTACATTAAACATTCTCATGGACATCCCCCAGCATCAACCAGAATATCTGCGCGTATTACAATAACAAAATGTATAGAATGTGCGCTTGGTTAGCTCATAATTAAAACGGTACCTTGAAAAGCGTTAAATCCTCCCCAACAAATTTGGACATGCAGACGTCATTAATAGCCCGTAGCATGAGAACATCTTCAGCCAACCCAATTTCATTTTGACTTAGTTTGTGCTGTCCAAAGGCGTTCAGCACTGTTGCGATTGGTCTCATACCTACGAAAAATATGCAGAAAATTAACTGTGTGAAAGAATTACGTCAATGTAATTTTCTAATGATTCACTCAAGCTTACCATTGATAGAAGAAAAAAAACAATGATATTTTTATTGTAGGGACCACGGTTTCGCAATGGCTAGAGCACTCACCTCACACCAAGGTGATCCGGGTTCGATTCCCGGTGGGGTCGGTCGCACGTGGAATCGTGTGGGGCAGTGCCGCTTATCGACGGGTTTTCTCGGGGATATCCTCTTTCCCCGTCCCTTCATTCCGGCGCTGCTCCATACAGCATGTCACCCCTCACCAGCGCTTAAGGCCTAGATGTTAAGTGCAGACTAAAAGCTCTCAAATCAGTTTTATTGTAATATTGGAACATGTACTCTAGATGGAAAGCTATTTTAAGGAAAAAGTACAAATGTTTGCTATAAGAAGTTGAAATATAAGAATACTAAAAAATAAAACCGAAATGAAGAGAAAAATAAGCTCCGGAGGATCGGAGGAGTAAAAGTAAAACAATAGGAAAAAGCTCACCATTATCGTACTGGTGCTGCGACGATAGAAGTTCTGCGCAGAGCCTGAATGTTGTTACAAGTTTCAGAGCCAAGCTGTGTGCATCGTTGATGCCGTATGACATGAGCGTTATCTCAGATATCGCCACGAAGTCTGGCACCATCACCGCCACTGGCCGGAACAGCGCCTGCAAGTGAATGTCAAACATCACGCAATCGCCAACGAGGCGCTCTGTGTTATACCTGATAATCACCGGAAACGAAACTGAGACCTCGGAGGAATGTCGTCGTAATAAATGTATTTTATTACTCTTACAAGCAGCTACCAAATGTTGGAATCGTGCCGGAAGATGCAGTTTTCCGGCAAGTCTTCTCGGGGTTCTCCCGTTTCCCCCGCTCCATCATTCCGGTGCTAGTCATGTCCATATTGTTTACCCTTATCTTTTAAGGACAAAACAACAAGTTTTTACATGAAAATATACAAACATATACATACGTTACCAATTCCAAATCCAATGTGATAATATGCTGGGTGTAACTTAAGAAACCAAATCACTAAAGTAATGAAGGGTATCCGAGGTTACGGCATTGCACTCAGATAGCAGTCTGACAGACTGTAAGGTCGAAAAATGACTTGATATGGAACCGTGCGGTGGAGAATGAGTGAGAAATTTTGGTCAACGCTTAACGTCTAGATCTTTATCGCAGGTGAGGGGTGATATGATGTGAGTATGGAGCAGCGTCGGAATGAAGGAGTGGGGGAAATATGAGACCAACCGACCAACGGCATCGCCCGGCACGGTTCCCAAGCGAAAATTCGAGATCGACCCTGCCAGGTATCGAACCCGAATCACTTTAGTGGGAGGCGAATGGTCTGACCATTCGGCCATCAAGGCCTCCTGCGGTGGAGACACGCTGGAATGAGAAGGGTGGGGGTAATGGAATATCCCCGAGAAAACTCTCAACCAACATCATCCTTCGACACGATTCCCACATACGAATACCTGGGAACCGACCACACAGATAACTGAGCTTGGATCGCCATGATGAGCGCGAGCTCTCTAGCCACTGCGCCAACCGTGAGCCTTATCAATGTGCCAACTCGGTAACGATAGTATAGGTGGTTTACGGTAAAGTAAGCACTTTTCTAAACATTCTTTTAATAATAATAATAACAGCAAAATATTTTGTTATCGACTCAGATGTTTACTATTTGTATTGGTGAAATCTATACTCTGTAATATATTGCTAACACAGCGATGTTTATTAAAAATAACGGGGAAAACAAAAACAATATAGCGGTAAAATTCTATATATGACTCGGGCTTCCGTAATGATCACTTTACAGTGAATATCCTACAGAAATGCCAACAATATCCAGTCGTGTACTTCTAAGACCGTACTTAAAAGGAGTCTTCGCCGGTGTCGAATTTCCACCTTTGATGCGTGGGAACAGCGTAGCGATAAGAGCCAGTGTCCCACGCTTGACAAGAAGCACATCGCCTCTATTCGCAGCGCGCCAAACTGGAGTGCAAGGTTTTCCTTGCAGTCTTTTTCCTACGAGACTATAAGCGGAGACCGCAATATTTTATTTTTTAATAGTGAGAAGTAAAGACCAGCGTTACAGCAGTCTAAAAAACGTTTTTAGCCAATTTAAGAGGCCCGAAAATCATGTTTCTAATAAGTGTGCAGAATTTTTGAAAACATAGAAGCAAGTGTGTGTTCTTTTCGTAGATAAACATAATATGAATAAATTAAATGGTTTCGCGTAAAAAAAAAAAAAAAAAAGAATACGCGTGACACGCTGCAACGCCGTCCATGCGCCAGTCAGGGACTCCTTTTAAGACTTAAGACAAGAGTTGAAGTGTGGAATTAAACTTACCCTGTCTGTAAAGAAGCAAACTCACGTCCGTCCTGACGGACATCCAAGATAATAAGAATCACAAGTATGAATAGTGTCTGCGTGCGTCCGACTATGAGGAGTAGCAGAACTTTTTGTTAGTGTGCCTTTCAACGTTTGATATCATATACCAGACAATTCCGTTTTGATAGTTCTGTGTTGAAAATGTACTGTGAACTAATTCCCCTGGTAGTGTCTTTGAAACTGTCACAAGCATGTTTGCAGCGACGACAAACTTGTAATACATACAGCGTATTTGCCGGCACTGTGCATTTTGTACTTTTATAAACAATTTTCTGCAAACTATTTGTCAAAATAAAATACATCGCAACACAAATAATTAATGTAAAATGTACTACGAATAAGCTTGAGAATATATGATTACAACATTTCCGTACGTTTATTTACTGTACATTTTCAAAGGATTTATTGCTAATTTTACAGTTTCTTTGTAGTGTCACTTAACATTCTGGCAACCAAAGTCTCCAAAAAAATTTTGAAAGTACAATTTTTTTTTAATATGATGAGTGCCGAAATTGGACTAACTTAGTTCAACAACGAGCACCCAGCTAAAAACATTAGCTAACTTAGTTCGCCTACAGACATGTGGAAATTTTTTCTCTACTTAAAGCTTGCGTTATTTTTTAGATGTACTTACCTGAAAAAAAAAATATGTTTGCAAAATAACGGCGATGGTGTTTTATAATTACTCGCTGTGTTCTGCGTTGTTTAATTTTGGTGTGGTTTCTTGTCTCATACACGGCAGAGGAATTCGGCCAATTGCAACGACGAGAGCCGAATACTTAACCTCGCATAGAAATTTATGGTATTTGTATAAATAGACCTACTAAACAGACATACATAACAACCAATACGAAAAACAGGCGTAATTTTACAAGTAAAAACAGTAAAAAGCAACACAACTTTGCGACAACACAAGTTTCAATAAACGAAAAAATGGCGACAGCAGATAACACACACATGACTCTGAGACAATACATGTTTCAGTCAACTAAACTGCTACGTTTTGGGGTTCTCCTGGGGTTATTTTGTGTTGTCAGTTTTTATCGCCAACCAATAAAGCGCTATACTGCCAACTTATCATAAGCAGTGGTCAATGTCCACAAAACCACACATTAGCATAAAGTCGCAAACTCTCAGAGATCCCAGTCAGCACTGACCTTCATATTTTCAGGCAGTTGGAAGCGACCAATGTAGTCGGGGTTGATGGTGGTGAAGACTGCGCACGTAGGGTTGAGGTTGGCTTCCACGCCTGCTATGAGCACAGTGTCTAGCTGGGCTCTTGTCGCCCTCTGCAAGGACAGCATGTGGTGTGCGAACAAGGACAGAACCTCCGGACATGCTCGGTTCGCGTCGTCGAAACAAGCCCAGGCGCTGCACGACGCGATACCCTGCCGCCGCACAACCAGAAGTTCTTCATTACAAAGGGGCAGGGTGTCCATAAAATTATTGATTTCTTCAATAATGTTTACATTAGTACGAAATACTGTTTGTTTTGTACACATACATTGTGACTATTTAGTATAGTGATGAAATTTTTTAAGCTTTCATAGTGCTTGTATAATAGCATGACTTAGCACCAAATTTGCGCAAAATGGTTTTGTACTAGGAAGGAAAACCAACGGACTTGCCGAAATGAAATAGCTAACTCAGAAAAACAGTGTCACGGGCTACGTCAAGAAGTGTATAAAAACCGCATTGATTTTTATTGTAGGCCCATTAAAAATTACTGAATTTTAAATAAAAAATTGCCAGTTTTCTCTATTTTTTAAATACAAGAACTGCAAAAACCAAACAATTTTCATTGCATTAAAAAAAACAACCTATGTCTACAAAACGAACCATATCCCATATCTCCTACAAATATATAAGTTGTTTAAAACAATAGAAAATTTCTGTGAAACCACACTTTTTTTTTTTTTTTTTTTTTTTTTTTTTTTTTTTTTTTTTTTTTTTTTTTTTTTTTTTTTTTTTTTTTTTTTTTTTTTTTTTTTTTTTTTTTTTTTTTAGAAAAGTAGCACTTCGTGGTAGTCAAATACGACCCAACGACTACGGTTTCCATAAAACAGTACCTTAAAAAATCGGGATCGTACACAGCATTGAGTGAATGAAATTAACTTAGCCTGGGAAATCTTATTTTATGATATCTGTTATCACACAACCAACACATTAAAGTAGTTCCAAAAATATCTTGCAACTGGTGAGTGAGCAGTGGCATACAGTACTTAATGTAACCAGTAATAAGCCATTAATAAGTCAGTAACATTATTACAGCAATAGTTCTATCATACACAGAAACAACGGAAAAGATAATAAGATAATTTCATGAGTTCAACGACCCACATGTTAGAATTCACTCTCCTATGCATATTCAAGCCTCGTCTACTCGTTCATTGTCTGGTGTTACAGTTAGTAGCAGCTAATTGACAATTGGTAGATGCTTGAGTATACACAGGAAAGTGGATTCTAGCATGCAGGTAACTGAACTTGAGAAATAGTCATTTACCTAGCAGAAACAAATATTTAAATTAACCCCGTCGATTGCTGGAACTTGCAACTGTTGAGTTACAAATTGTTTATAATTCTTCAATAAATTAAAATGTCAGTATTCACACACCAGTCCTTAGATATTGCTGAAATATCGTAATATGTTTTGTCTGATACTAGCGTGAATTTATATTTGCTTAGTTACGTTAATTACAGACATGCTCCGGATTTTTGCAAATTTAGACTTAGGGCGCTGTATTTTGGAAACCATCATCTTTAAATTGCATTTGAGTACAGTGAATTGATGCATTCTTAAACACTTTCAAATCCAGCCTATTTATGCTTAGTTAGCGAAAAATAATTTTTAAATCCCAAAATGGAGCCAAACCATCACACAGGTGTGTTGAAAATTGCGTATACAATGTAGCGTAATTTTTTTCATAGCGAAAAATATTTTTGTCTGTCGGCTTAAAATATTTACATAATATTCTGTTTAAAAAAAATTAGGCTCCTAGCAAAAACAATTTTCAACACATTCGTGAAACGGTTTATCGATATCTGCTCCCTTTTAAGATTTAAAAATGACATTATCAAAAACTGTTTGAACTGGAACCTTCTGCCTTAATGAATATGTTAGAATGCTATTCACAATAAATGCAAGAGTAGATAGGTTTAGTTCCTTCTGGGACAGCGGCTGGCGGCTGAGGTGCTGAGGTGCGCGGCCGCCATCTTGTTTCCGGCGGCCATATTGTTTCCGGCGGCCATCTTGTTTCCGGTCGCCATCTTGGATTACGTCACTTTCAAAATTTTCCAAAATTTCCCAAAAATTAAAAAAAAATTTAAAAAATTAAAAAAAAACATTCCAAAACTAAAAAAAAATTCTAAAATTATTTTCAAACCATCCACCATCTTGGAATAATACCCCCCCTTCCCCCCATTCCCCGCCGCCAAAAATAATGTATTATTATATTTAGTTCTAGGAATGGCCACCAGGGGGTTTGAACTGTAATTTTTTCTCACTTGATTCTACTCCACCCGTATACATATACGTTTAAGGGCGATGTGTAATGTACCATAAGCAGGACTCTCGCCCCTATCACCAATATTATTTTTATGCATGCCTACAGGCAGCGAGATTGACAAGTCTGGATAGGTATGATACTTCACAGTAATTGGTTTTTATTTTGTTATTTCTTTCAATTAATAATTTATTGTAATTAAGATGTTGCTGAATACCACCCTCCCCTTTT
>PNEQ01122609.1:0-18625 GCA_003012365.1 Medauroidea extradentata
ATTATATCGTGTAGTTTTATTGGATATTACAGTCATAATGGTTCGTATTATATCAATATGAGATGATAATTCACTTATTTCTTATCTTAACATGTAAATCAGCATGACTTGTAACATCGGCAAAGTCAACGTCTTTTCTTTTTAAATAATTTCGCGTCTGCTTAGATTCACCAACCTCACAAAGCTAATTTTTACCGAATGACATGAAGTTATCTAGAATCTAAGTACCAACCTAAGATAAAACAAACCAACCACTACTAAATAAATGCCGAATAACTATTCGGTTGCTATTCAGAGGTTGTAATACACTAGTGTTTAATTATTCCCCGAATAGCATATTCGGGTGATAGTTATTCGGCATTTTTGTTCGAAGGTGGTAATACAGGCCCTAAGTGTTAAATCTATTATATCAAATCATTCTAAATTTTTCCCTGTACTCTGTGTATTGTATAATACTTTTGCTGTAGGAAAAAAAACCGAATTTACAGAAATTTACTTGCAAAGCGGCTAGATAATTTGTCATTGATATTTAATGTAAAACATAAAAAAATGATCTAATTTGAATGACGGTAATAACTGACGAATACTACAGACTTTTGTTATAGTAAGCACTATTGTTGCTTTATGGTTATTGGTAATATTGTATGCTAACTTGGCCTCTGGCAGTTGTGTAATGTACGTGGTGTGTGTGATGCAATGGTTGTGTACATATACTGCTAGTGAGGACACTTACACGATCCACATGGCGTGTAATACAACGGATAAACATATTTGTTGACAGGGTATGATTTTGTACAAGTATATTGATTGCTAGCTAGTTAAACTGTACAACTACCTACTTGTAATCTTACTATATTGGTTGATTTTGCCGTAGACAGGCGGGTTTGATCGGAAATCTTCTGATTTCCCGCCCTTGCATTTTGTAGCAGCTCGTGTATTGGGACTCATTTAAAGTCTCCCTTCAAGAAACATCTTACACATATGGGATCCCGTACAGAAAGTCTGTCTCTGAAAGTGTGATTTCTTTTTCTTCTTTATTTATGTTTAGAACATTTTTACTGAGAGAGATAGGATTATAGTAAAAATAATTGTACCTGTATTGTGCAAGGCCGAGATTCGAATATATATCTGGTCAATAATATTTCTGTACTCGAGTGGTTTTTAATTTGTTCCAGATAAATACAGACATAGTTTTTCTTTGCTGATAATAGCGTATTTCTTTGTGTGTTAATAGCACGTCCATTGGCGTCTTAACGCTTTTTCAAGGGCCACTCAAATACCAAGTGATGATAGCGAAATCATAATTTATAAGCCTATTAAAATACAACATTAAGTTATTAGAAATTGTGTCATATTTCCATTGTACGGCAGTTTCTATACATGGTTTTCTTTATTGTGTTTATGGTTTTATATATTGTCACTGAATAAATCACTGAGCAAGCAAATATAGCCTAATTCTTTTAATTTAGTTTCACATTGAAAATTGTTACATACAAAAATAAATGTAAAATTTGGTTTAAATTACGATGAGATATTCTGGAGTAGGTATATGGAATGACAAGCAAGTAAAACAATTAAAATTTATTTTATTACTAAAACTTTTGTCACACGAAAATGGCATGTTCGTTATGGTGCCAACCATTCAGCCAAGTGCACTGTCATATGGGTAGTATTCGAACTGAAAACTAACTCTAGGAAAAGTAAATTTGTTAATTAAACAAAATCTGTTTAACAAAGCTGAATAAACTGTCTGTGTTGATGCAATTAAATATTATGTTTTGAAATAATACGTTTTAACGTTTATGTTCAATTTATTTCTTTGAAAGTTTCTTTCAATAGGACAGAATAATGTACTGTTTTGCTGTGGACATATGCCTTTGCAATATTGTGTCGTCCCAGAAATCAAATATGAGACTAAGGAACAACAAACGAAACACAAAAATATGAATAAACAAGCCTAGATTAGATGTAGTCAACACATTCATAAACAAAATCTAGAGAACATGACATATCCCATTAGGAATAAGTCAACAAAAACAAGTGAAGAAAAATAAAATAACGATCCAAAAAATTAAAGGCGAAATAAACTATATGTATATAAAAACTCAGTATCCCACAATTAAAATAAGCACAGACAATACTGAGACAAAGACAATGTTGGACACAAGAAGGGCTAACAATGACATCACAGACAATAGACTAGACGACACAACGATGAAGACAAAGGAACGCAGTAGGTAAGTTTTTGACTGACGAAAATTCGTAAATACCTTCAACTTTATGTTTATGTATTGAAAAATGACAGAATGTTGTAAAACAAATTCAAACAATACTTGTAAACATATTGTTTTATTGGCTATATGCTCTCGTTTTGGCTTAAGATATAATTATAAACGAAGTAGGCCTACTGGATATAAGTGATACGCCTAAGCTGACATTACAGCAGAACATTAATATTATATCGTTGTTTGATAACCCATCGTGGTGCAGCAGTGGTAAAACACTCACCTCTCACTAAAGGACCCAGGTTCGAATCCCGGCTCCGACCATCCTGATTTCTGTTTTCCAGGGATTTCCGAATGCTGGGATAGTACCTGAACGAAGACCATGGCCGACTCCTCCCCCCTTTCCTCCCATGTACCTCTACCAATGCCTTGTGCTGTTCGATGGCATGTAAAGACGTCCAAATAAATAAATAACATCCTACTCTCCCGCTTCAAATGTATTCTTAGCAGACCATAAAAGTGACCAAAAAAATTGACATATTTATCAGTTCCCATACGACATTGGTTTTGAATGATAAATTTCATAATCTACAACTACTCCAACCAGGTTTTTGTCTTCAGACAGATGTCACTAAAATGGAAAAAAAAAATCGTTTTGTCAGCAGTAGCTATAATGATTAAAATATATATGACAACAATTATTTCTTAATGAAGTGCCCGTTACAATTCATGTAGTGAATAAATATTAGTGGAATATGTAAATAATTTCTTATTTTAAAGTAGTATAAAATGTCATTAATTACATATTTTGAAGTGTGATGCTATACAAATTGTAATATAAACTAGAATAATACAGAATATAAAGTTTTAAAGTTACAAACTCTGAAGTAGTTCACTTCCCCAACTCTGTAACGTGGTTGCGATCTGGCAACAGTGCGCGCCATAAGCTCTGTACTGCAATCTAAGGTTGGGACGCCCTATTTTACCAGCAAATTCCTAAGACGCGTAGTACATGACCCGTATTTGCGGCGCGGCCAGAGCATGATCCCTCACCCTTCTTCCTCCTTCACCACTGTGGACGTCAACAGATGGAGCATAAGCAGCTGATACTGACGCCAAGCTGACTTTGTTTATTCAGGTTGCAATATGGCGGAGTGCAATCAGCTGTTCCTGTAGCTGTATTGAGAAACGAGGTTACGGTTGGTCAACCCACAGTCGCATTATACTCGTTGCTATGGCAATAAAAAACATTTTTTCAGGTTTCAATATGGCGGAATGCGTCCTCCCCCTTCCGTCTCAAGGTTTTGTACCCCTTGCCCACGGTCTAAGAGGAAGAGGTCTTGACACTGCGTATGCTCTCCAGCAAGAGAAAGTGACCCCTTCATGTCGCCGAGCGCTAGTAGTAGTTTGGTGGAAGATTTGTCTTGTTTACATCTTGTGTTTTAACATTTTTCCAATTATTTACATAAAATAATGTTAATAAGGTAAGCTGATATAGTATTTACATGTTCCATGTTCACAAATGCATTGGCATGTGTGGAACTTTTTATAAAAGTAGTTTGAAGAAATATATTGTGTATTGTTGTTTTAGTGAACATATTCGAACTAAAACTATATTTCGTGCCCTACAAAATTTTAGAATCAATGCAATGTGCATCTTCATGTAAAAGATTGAAAAGTAAAATTTATTTTTGTAAATAAATCTGTTCCAATACAAAATTATGTTCCCATTTTTTTTATTTGATAAAATACTCGCAAATCCAGTAACAACTTCACATTTTAGGATAAGCCAAATACAAAAACAAGACAAATCTTCCACCAAATTACTACTAGCGCTCGGCGACAAGAAGGGAGTCACATTTTATTCCTCAGTGTCAAGACATCTACCTTCATAGAGCGTGCCCTTGCCTTAGAACATATTTTATGCTCCATATGTATGTTTCTAATGTCTGTGGCCGTCGCGTGCTAGATCAGCTGACACCTTCCAGACTTCTCGATTGCCGTCTTGTTTCCACATTATGGGTTCGCGGGCGTTTAGTACCTTTTGTGCCTTTTGGACCGTATTTTCAGTGGGATTTTTTTTTCCGACGAAATTGTCTGAAGACACCGGAGGCGTGGGCGAGCACCCGAGGGTCGTCAGTAGTGGAACAGCCCCGAGAAACATGAGATAAATAGACAACCTTGTAGTTAAGTTTATAGGATTTTAGTAAACTCGTGTCGTTAGCTGGTATATTTAAACTCTGGTAAAAACGTTGGAATATTTCAAATTTTATTTTATAAGATAGTTAGGCGCAGGTCTCATTGTTTGAGCTAAGCTTTTGTTAGATTTTAATAACTAAGTTTGTAATGCCTAGACTAAGACTGACGTCGGCAGGTTGTTCATTAATTGGTTCAGAAAACGTAACATTTGAGGCTGGCGTTAAGGCAAATATATGTTTCTGACAGGTCACGATTAGGCAGTGTTTACCAGCAGACCGGTGGTCAATGATAAGTAATTTGTCAGTTGCCGACAGTTAAGTTAACGGTGTTTTTACGCTTTTGTTGAATTTGTCAGCTCAAGATGTCCCGGTGATAACGACTTTTGGTTGATCAAGTCTAAGTAGTTGCTTGCATTTTAAAATCGACGTGTCGACTTAATAATGTTATTAAGGGGGTGACAGCCCAGAGACAAGGGTCCTGGTTAATTTTATTTGGCCTGTATTAAACCTGAACGAGTTCACCTATTTGGTTCTGAAGTAATTACTAAATTGTCAAAATTTAACTTTCTTCACATTAATAACCGTTCCAAAATTTGTTTCAAAATTATTTAAGATTTATTTTGCTATGTAATTTTTCGAAGTAATTAATTTAATAAATTGTATTTATAAACTTGTGAGGTTCGTGACTTTATTTATTTTCGGTGATAACTAAATACCCACTAATTCTAGAGTAATACAGCAGGTAAAATGTTTCTGTTACTATCTAATTGATATAAGTGTTCACGTTTATAAAAACGTTTAGTATGTACCACAATTCTTTCACACAACTTCCCTCCCCCCCCTCCCGCAAACACTCTGAAGCCAAGCGAGACGGTTTGTTGTTATAAATCATTTTCAGAAAGGAATACTTACTTGATAGGCTCTTATATTCTTTCCCTCATTGTACAGTTAATTATTACTATTCCTATTGTTCACCCATTTATTTTGTGACAGTATAATGTGTTTATTTCTTACACTTTTATATGTTTTATGTGTTTTTCTTATGTCCATGTTTTTCTTAAATTTATATGTTTTCTGCTTCCTTTGCTAACTTCTCGCAAAAGATGTATAAACACAAATTTCTTAGTTTTTTTACTGATTGAACATTTCTCATGTAAATGAAAAAATCTAATTAAGTTTCAGGGATGCATTCTTAACAGAGAGTAGACTATATTTTTGTGTTTTTGTGCAGTTTAAATCAGGAAAATAAAGTATTATATTATGTCACCTTTTGCATGTATTGTTCCACTATTGGGAATTTATCCTCAGGAACCTTTTGTATAATAATACATTCAAAGAGTTAAATTTTAAATATCTGTTTTAACCTAATATGCCCAGTTTCTGGAATGACATGGATGAATTTCCTATTGCCCATCGTCCAAGATGAATATTGTCATCAGAGCTCGAGTAATCTAATGTTGCCCACGCGATCACCTCTCATTTCCCTACCACTATATCGACAATTTTTATTGCTTACCCCAGCAATAAACATTTGTGGTATGTTGCTGAAGAATCGTATAATTTACCAAGCAATTTCCTAATTTCCCATCTACCCAACACACACGTACTCTATTTCTATTAAAAATCAAATTTCGTGCTAATTCCGGTTCATGTGGAAACTTAAAATTAATTTGATTAAAACGAAGACAGTCTTGCGTAAATTAAAATTGCGAAACACACTCAAAGTTGAAGTTGGAAACAGAAATAACCAAGAAATGTTGAATGTTTTGCAATGGGGCACAGGGAGTTCAATACGACAAACAACAGTTTGCAGTAAATGGAGGGGCGTGCGTCAGTGAAAACGTGGTAAGAAAATAACAGACTTCAGAAATACGTCACTGTGTGAGTGGATCAATACTGACCTACACAATGCTCTTTGTGTTCAGAATGCAGGGACCAGAACGTAGGAGCTGGTGAAGACTAAAGCGTTGTTCTGAAGACAGTCGACTACTATTTAGGTAAGTTTGTCTTGGTACGCGGTTAGTCAAGATCTGAATTCTCTGCAGTTGTTTCTTAGAGTAATCACAGATATTAGTCCAGGGTAAGAGGGGCGGGGGTCTCATACTATTGTCACGTGACTGGCGATAGGAGAAGTAGAGTAGATTAGTTGCTGCTTTTGACTCGGCTGTGCGAGGGTAACTCCAGCATGTCATGTCAGCACGTGAGTTACACGGTACAACTGAGGACTCGTGCGTGAAATCGTTTACAACGCCGCAACAAATATTTAAGAAAAATATCCTATACAATATTTCTGACTTGATGTGGTGCCCCCGACCCATGGTTTCAGTTTGTCTGTAACCTTTAGGAACACCTATATATTAAAGATATGATGTACTTTAGTTTAAAATGCCTATAACTTCTCTTAAGCCGTTTTCACAACCACACTTAACATACGTACGAACATTTTAGAGATATGATTCACAACAATATTTAATCTAGACATGCGCGGAAATTGTTTATGCAATTAAAAAAATTCGGTAATATATTAATGTGATTTGCTTTGATATTTTTCGAAGCCAATTAAATAATTTCGCAATAGTAATTAATATTTAATTGAGTATTTATTACATTTGCGCATGCGTACGTACGTAAGAAGTAGAAAGTTGATCAACTCTGTTACGTACGTACGCACGTTACGCGAAGATGTGAATGCTAGCATGCACACTCGGTGTTTCTACTTTTGCACGTACGTACGTGCGTACGCTAAGTGGTGACGGTGAATCCAGCTTTACCAGCAGCATGCACGTGACGCTCGATCCTATGGCATTCAGCAAAATAAATAATCTTACTCAACATATGTGTCCCTATGTTTTTTTACCTGATAGACGACTAGAGAGTCCTTAACAGCTAACATAAATACCAGACGACACTAGTTACAGCTAACTGTAAGAACTGTGGCACTCTTAACACTTAGCAAGCAGCCGATCCAAAAGATACTAGCAGCCAGCCGGAAAAACAAGATGATTGTCATCGCTAAAAATTTGCAACACAAAACGATTGTTGCAAAACAATATGGCTGACATACGAATACGAACAAATTGGATTAAAAACACCCTGACATAAACAAAAGATAAAATTTAGCATAAACAAACAAATTACAGCCAAAATTTGTATTCGACGTTAAGAAAATAGCCAACAACCTGTCAATATGAGTGTTTAAGACCAAACAGCAGAAAAATGAAAGCTGCAGAGCCCGATGAGTACAGAATCCAATATGGTCGCCTCACAGCTTAATCGATCAACAGACAACCATATGTTCTAATACTATTACCTAATTTTCCTATCTTCTTTGGGGTTGTACGTATTGACCTCAAATTATGTTATCGGAGAAGAAATAAGTGTTGTTACGCCCCCTTTTTTATAGTATATCGTGACACCAGACAAGCAGCATTTCATCTGTCACACATAATAAATGTTTTTCTGTTGATGTAAGAAAATTTATTAATTTTTTTTACTTTGCTTGCGAACGCTGTATTTGTGCCATTTGGTATTATGCTATAAAATACAAATATAATCACTTTCGTCATACTTCATCATGCATAAAAAACCGTTACTGGCTAGTGAAAAATCTGAGAAGTTTGTGGAAGTCTAATGAAACATGTTCTTGCATTCCCATGATCTTAAAAATATTTTAGATGTTACCATGTACGATGCAAGTAGTGATCTATGTATTTTACAGATGAGAACAACGTAATGTGTGCTGTGGAGATGAAATATGTAGGAGTTGATGGATGGATAAATATATTTTACACTGACATCACAACAAAAAATGTCGTTGTTCTTTCATTGGCATTAATCTTTTCTCCACCAAGTCCCTAATTGCGTAACTTTTTAAACGCTAATTTAAAATTTACAATTGTCAAAGCAACTGCCTTAAAACTTCTTCTTCTCAGTTCTTGTCTTATATCCGAAAAACAACACATACCAGAAAACCAATTAAATGTTTGATTTACAGGTGACATGACAGCCGTTCAGATGTCAAACTTCTGCGACTGTCTCAAGCCGATGTGGATGATTTCCAAAATACTTGGCGTGGATACTGATGACTTAATTGCAACAAAAACGTGCAACGGTAAATTAAAACTACTACGCAGGTACACTAGAACAACTCTCGCCTACCTAATTGCGGGAATTTTAGTGACATGTGGTATTCATATTTATTTTAGGCTTGAAATCACACATTGTACTGTTTATTTACTTGATGTAGGTTCCTACCGGGCAACATCGTCAGTAATTAGTCATATGATATTCATCAGTACAGTAGTGGGAAGAATAACAATGCGGATTAAATGGAACGCTAAGTGTAAATTACTAGAAATTTTCGAGGAAGTAGACGACGCTTTGCTTTGCAATGCCAAGGAAGTATACGAAAAGTGGTCGAAAGCCTCCATAATTATAGTCATATTGTTTATTCCATTACTTTGTATCTACATTACGCTCAATACTTATTACAATTTAGTAGTTGACAATTTTCCTGCATGGATTGATTTAAGTTATAAAATAATAGATTGTATGTTCATAATTATAACTGCTAATTATGTTAATATTGTGCTACTTGTACGACAGAGGATTGCTATCTTGAACCGGAAATTACAGACAGAATGTGAAAACATTGAAACAACGACATCTAAATATAAAAACAGAGAAGGACACAGCGTACCAAAACGTCAGATTGTTGAATTACCAAATCATGTAAGTTCACCGATACATACAAGACACATGGACGATATATTTGGTGAAGAGGTAAAACTTGAACCCAAGTATGACACTTACACTCAAACCATAGCTAATTTAGAAAATGTACACAAAAATCTTTACACTGCAACAACTTTGATCGATACCTTATTTGGCATACCGATGGCATTCGTGTTGTTAACGTGTTTTCTTAATATTATAGGTATAACTTATTTTGCTTTGTTACATATGATGAATTACCATACGACTGGTGATTACAATTCAAAAGTTATTGGGATAGCCAGACATGTAATTTGGGCAATATTCTTCATTGGCCAAGTCACAGTGGTAACATGGGCGTGCAGTTCCACCAGTAGAGAGGCAAGGAAGACCACAGGTATAATACAGGACCTACTGCTACAACCTGGCTTGGACAAAGAAGTATCAGAGATACTGAAGGAGTTCTTCCTGCAGACATCCAGGAGGAAGATGGTGTTTACTGCTGGGGGCTTTGTTACTATTGACTTGCCTCTTCTGCTGTCCATCTGTGTATCTGTCATGTCATACGTATTGGTGCTCCTTCAGTTCAAAACGTAGAAAGGTTTCAAAGTTAAGTAACAGTATAGTTGTTCAGTAAATTCACGTGAAATTTATGGTATGACCTTAACATATTTTCAGGAATGTTGATCTCTCTATGGTAATTAGTTTAACCTCCCGACCCCTAGAGAAATTGTTACATTAACATAAAAGAAACTAAATTCTTTTTGACATCATGTATGGCAGTAGGAAAAATGTGTGTTCCGTTGAGCACCGGTCCTACAAAAGTTTTAGCAATATACATCACGGAATAAAACGTGAGTGTAAATAACATTTTTGCATGTATTATGCTTGCGAAATTATTACATGGCTCTGAATTATAATAAACATTTTACTCACATATATTACCCTTAACTATTTATAATTTGTGAGAAATAAAAACCTGTGAAGTCCCTACGACCCTAATGTTGCCATAATGAAATGCCAGTAGTAAGTAAGTTATTCTGAAGACACGTTCTCAAGAATCTAGCAAACTAACTGTCTCACTATTTACCATATATGCAGAACGAAAAGGAATTATAAACATATATGTGTACACGTATATAATTAATCAAATTAGTCATCAACTCATCCTACTGAATTAAACTTAAAACCAGATTGTTATGGTTAATAGAACAGAGAGGCGTACAGAGCTAAAACAAAAATGTGTAATCTTCACAACGTGATTAGGAAGGCTTACAAAATCTGGTACGTGGCTCATGAACGGAAAAATGGAAAGCCTGAAATAGGACGTCCATGATCCATATGAAATAGTACGGCACGTAGTACCCCTTAAATTGGAGTATATGTAATAATATGCATAATTCTTGCATTTTGAAGATTAATGCACCATATAATGAAAGTGCAATTGGTAGTAATGAAGTTGTATACATTTAAAGTATGTATATATTTACAGTAGAAAGATTGAGTGCATGCAAAAATTAACAACTAGTCCTCCAGTGAGGTGAAGAAGTGTAGTCACATGGAGGGGAAATGTACTGCACCTGACATGAGTTCAGGGCACACGGTCCGTGGAGACGTAGCGGCGAAAACTGAGCCAACTTCCTGTGCCACAGTATTATGGCCGGTGCTGTGGTGCGTCACACCAGTTACGCGCGGTCGTCAAGGACAACACAGAGATAGTTCGCATTTTCCCCGCGGGACAAGTTGTCGTGGGCGAGTAGTATATAACAGGACATTGTAGTTACCAAAAATTACTCTCTGTTCATGTTTCAAAAATAAATTAATGTTAGCATAGTTATGTCAGGATGGGACGGTAATCCGTCTTGTATTACAAAATAGGTTAGATAACAATAAACAAACTCCTAGTTAGATTTTAAAAAATTATATGATACGATAGACTACGAGTTATTGTCTTACGAAAATAGGAAATCAGGTGTCGAAGGTGCTGCATGTAAATTGTTCAAAATTATTTAAGTGATAGAGAACAGTTATTATGTTTATTAATTATGCAGGGAAACTTTCTTTAAATAAGATGTCTTTGTTTGCGGACTAAACTAACTTATTTTATACAAACGATGATAAAATATTAAACATTATATGAAACATTTTCGCTGAATTGTTTCAGAAAAAGTAGGTTAACGATTAACATTAAAAAAATCCTAATTCACAATACTCTTTATGTTAAAAAGATCTGAAAAATACAAAAAAAACTATAATTTATAGTGACAGTCCGCTTAAACAACTTGAAATGATCAATTACATATATTTTTTTCATCTACTCAAACCTGTCTTGGGAGAACCATAAAAAAGTAAAATCTTAAGTTGCACCTTAAATCGGATTGAAGCATAAGTTAATGTTCTCAGCTGCACCTAAACTACGTTAAAGTATTATTCAATGATTGACTCTCATTCTAGATACATGTGTGTAATGTAAGGATAGTAAAATAAAGTCTACATAAGGATGAATTACAAATACTACAAAATAATGGCATGAGAAGTCTATATGGACATAGATATTGTAACCAAACAAGATAGATTAACGATTATAAAGAAATGATACCACTGCAGGAAACAGTTGAATGTTCAGCAATACTTCTGGTGCACAAACTCTTCGAATGGACGACTCTCATATGCACACTTTATCTCAGAATCATGATGTTCACAATAATTAAATAAGAGGATTAAAAAACTGCGCAACACATATGAGAAAATAACCAATTTGGATTAAAAAGTGTTAAAAATTGTCTTATCTAATCTTTCACAAATTTTCTGTTTACTCTGTGCAATGAAAATACTTTTTCTGTAGTAAGAAAACAGTTAATGCAGTTTACTTTCGAAGTATCTAGATAATTTGTGAAATTATATTAAAAAGTAATCATTACAAGCAAAATCTCTAATATGAATGAATGTAAGAACTGGCCGATACTTTAGACTTTTATTATAATGAACATTAGTGATGCTATATGTTATTTACTTATATAAGACGCAGACTTGACCTCTAGTATTTGTATAATGTATGAGTTTAATGTAATGCGATGGGTGTCGACACATACTGCTAGAGAGTGCACTTATGTCATCGTTATGGTGTGTAATACAATGGGTAAGCACATTTGTTCACAGGGTGTGAATTTGTACAAGAATGTCAATTGGCAGCTAGTTAAAGTGTACAATTATTTGTAATATAACCATATTTCTATATTTATCTTATAGAAAAATGGTCAACTGTGTGTTGGGTACGCATCTATTATGATTGAATTTCTATGTGGACTCTCTTTAGTTAGGGGAGACCGGGGTATCTGCACGCACCTAACTTTGGACCCAAATTTGAAGCATAAAATCTGTGTTTTACAAAGTAATGTATATTTATTCTGGACGGAAATTTAGTTAAGTTTATATTGGTGTAATCAATAAACCTGTGTCTTACTTGAGAAAGATGCGGCCGAAGGAAATACTAAGACATTGCACTGCGTACTATTACCCGCACATATAGGCAATGGTACGCAGGTAAATATTGATAAGTAATTGCAAAATAAAACCAAGAAAGTGAGTTCACAAACAAAAATATAATGTTAAAATTGAATACGACTAACTCTAAATATGACACTACACTGTTATTTCGGCAGTTGGCTATGATTACACAAAATATTGAGTCACTGAACAACTCCATTGTTGTTAAAACATTAAATTCTGGATTAAAATTGTTTTTATTTTAGTATTTGTATACCAGGAGCTACATTATACCCAGTATTTCTTCAATTTTTTTATATGGGTTGTTTCTCATGAACAGGGGCCCAAAACGGAAACGTTCAGTGGTTGTAATTTATGAGATGTATGAGGGGGGGGGGGATACTACAACAATGACATTTTATTTACAGAAGTTGTAACCTGAGAGTGATGTGTGACTGGAGTGGTTGTCCGTAATCAGAAGTGTGGGGTTATGCATGAAAGACTGAGTGTCTGTGACGAAGTGTCTGAGCCAAGTTAGGAACAAATCTTCTGTCAACCACCCAGATTTAGAACACTGATAACTACTCACAAGTGGACTTCTGCGACTAAAAGCCGGACACATTCGTTTTCGTGTAAAGACAAACATTGGTGGAACAAAGCTTCCATTGTCTTTGACCCTTAGGTCCAATAATTGGCGGAAGTTTTTGTACTGTGGAATAACCACTTTCATTAACATTAAATATAAGACTTGGTCCAAACTTATGCTTATCAAAAACAATATCCAAAATTTTATAGAAGAGAGTCGCCTCAGTTTTATTAAATGCAAAGGTTCTATTTACCGACGTTGGTTCTGGCTTTCGAATATTCAGACCCCTATTTCTACTCAGAAACCCATCTACCCAGTCTTTTCCTGCAAGTTTGTCCACATGATTAAAACTATACCGGATTTTGTTTCTTCCCGCAAACTCGTACGCAATGCGCCGTAGATCAATGACTGTTACTCCATAGTGCATCTTGGAAAGTAACCCGACAGCTCTCTTTACTGGTCTACAGTAAACACGGTTTTTCTTCCCATTTTCAGTCCACCTGTTAAACTAAGTTTAATACGTTTTCTTAAAGTACCTTCGTGAATATCGCACTGTAGTTGCACTTCTCTAATTTTCCTTCCATTCCCAAACTCTTTTAAGGTTGCTTCAATCTGTTCCTTACTCCAGAAAGCTTTGGAAGTTGTCCGCTTCCAGGTGCGTGGCATCTGTATAAAGAAATAATAATATTGCTGATCTGTTATATATTAATTGCAGGTGTCCTAATAAAATGTGAGATTTGGGTGGCTTTAAGACTATGGTATTAAGAGCCAATTAGGGTGGATGAGTTGGGCATGGGGAAGCACAAAATTTAAAGAAATATGTGATTCCCGAGAAATCCCGCCGACCAACAACGTTGCCTGACACGATTCCCACTAGAGAAAACTCGGTATTGCCTTGCTGGTGATCGATCCCAGATCGCCTTGGTGAGAGGCAAGCGCTCTGGCAGGGTTGCCAGCCCGCAACATCTATTGTAACAATGAAAATTGAGAAAAACTACTAGGGGCAATCGTACGCAGTGACGGGGAAAATGGTACGCAATGACGGGGACAATGGTACGCAGTGGCGGGGACAATGGTACGCAGTGACGGGGACAATGGCATGCAGTGACTGGACAATGGTACGCAGTGACTGGGACAATGGTACTGTGACGAGGCAATGGTACGCAGTGACAGGGACAATGGTACGCAGTGATGGGGTAATGGTAGGCAATGAAGGGGTAATGGTACGCACGTGCGTACTATTACCCCTTGGAACACAATTTTCGTTTTTGACCCTACACACAAAAAAAAATCTAATGTTAACCGACGACATATGGCTACAAAACCACTGAACTATGAAATGCGTACATACTAAATTGATTGTAATATTAGAAGCAGTAAATTTCTTACCTTTTCTTTATATCGAAAACAGCTCAAACACACTTTCAATAGCAAAATACATAACAGTTACAGAAGTGCGTCCCTGACAACTCACATCAAGTTACAGTAGCGACCGCAAGATAACAGCATGGTGCAGAGTCCTACTCCAGTACACACACACACACACACACACACACATTGGAGATAGGCACGCATACCATTACTCACTGTGTGCCAATATCCCGCTCCACCCTATATTGTATTAACTAAGTATCTTAATATTCAGCATAAGTGTATTAGTCCTCGAAGCATAAATGTGTATGCAGGATACAATTATTTGTACTATGGATACCTGGCGAGTGATAAAACATGTGCTTTAAGAGTGCGTGGTAGATAAATAAACGCTGAAAACATCAATTGATTTCAACATTTTTTTAAAAGTTAATATGGATAAAATACTCTATGACAATCCTAGATAATGGTAATTGCCAACTTTATGAGCAAATATTTATCCAGAATTACTAATTCGTTTCGCGTGATCTCTTGTGCCGCACATAAATGCACGAGGTTCCGGCGTGAGAGATTGTGCCTCAGAAGTTCGTAACACTGGAATAATTTTTGTGTAAAAGGTTTGGCTAAAAATATTGTCAAGGATAGCTATTGTTTAATTTTCGCAAATTGGCTTCAAGAAAGCTACAGTTATATATGGATGCTTTTAGCGTTGAATTATGTACTACACCCTCTTAACTGCACATATTGGTAGTTAATATGTATGAAATGTGTATGCCTCAACAACTTAGGATCTTATTTGTACTGACTTTGTATATGTTTGTGTACTTTTCTTGCTATGTCAAATGTTCTTGTCTATTGTATTTTTCCTCCAACAATACGCTTTTGTCTATTTTTACTAGCCTCTCGTTTGCGGCTTCATCCGCATTAAATTTTTAAAGAAAAAAAAACGAGATGTTGAGGGCATGGTGAAATTTTTTTTTTACAAATTTTCACCCCAAAGCATAAAAAAGGAATAGAACCAGCAAAATTTCATTCTTCAAATAGGAAATCAACTCTCCTGCCAGCTGCTACTAATATGTGCGTATACATTATCACTTGTCATAGTCATAGCCCGATATACATTAAATGTACATATTGAAGGGATAATTTGTGTAAATATCATTAAAGACTGTCCATTAGAATAAAGTATCAGATGTTCTTAGTATTAAGCGGTGGCAATCAGTGCAATATAAAACAGGCTAGAATTGTAGTACAGAGTTGGTTCAAGTTTTGCTGTACTATGTGTAAATAGTACTATGTGATAGGGATGATGGTAGGATGATTAGGGAGAGTTAATGTATATTTTATATGTTGGACTGGGGAGATGATGAGATGAGAGCCAGGGTAGTCGCCCACACATCTGTAAGTACTCTGGGCTGTGTAGCCGTCGACAGTGACGAAGTGCCGGTCGACCCCTCCTGCCGCCTGCACGAGGCCACCAGGGGCGAGGAAAGGCAAGCTAACGGCCAAGTCGCCCAACTGTTTGATTTAAATTTCAAGTATTAATATATGTTTTGTCATAAGTATAGGTGATTATAAGAAATAATAATATAGATACTAGAGAAATGTAAACTGGGATTTATGGAAATAAAATCACCACGAAAGATGGTCGTAATCGCCCGAATTCGGAGCAATACCCGAAGGCCGGGGATTTGAAACAAAGCTCCTGATTTGCTGGGGGGAGCCGCTTCTGAAATCGTCACTTGGCGTGCGTGCCGGCAGCGGTGCCGGGAGAGACCAGTCTAGGACTTAGCCGCGGAGGGACGCGTGTGTCCGTGTCCTGCGGGTCCGCGTCTCGGTAGGCCACCAGGGGTGCGTTACCAAGAGTCTTTATTACGCGTTTAATTACATTTAATTGTCGGGCAAAGGCGATTCGACGTCCGCAATTCGCAGGCCAAGAAGCTGACACAGTGGCCTGAGTGCGGTGTGGGAGGTCGTTGTGCGATTCCTGCCGCGAATAAGGGCGTTTACGACCGTGTGGAGTGGGTTGCAGTATAAAGAATTATCACTCGTTTCACTTGGTAGTTTGAACCTATATAGATTCTCGCAAAGTAAGTGTTGAGTGGTTGGTCACTTACTGACATTGATTGACTTATGATCGTGAGTAAATCAAACCCGCTGGGCTAGTCGAGGCAATTCCTGGCACGAGATTGATTTAATCAAAGCCTACATTGATTAATCAACTAATTAAAATAAAGTAACTCTGCTCTTAAAAGAAGGGGGAGGTTACACACTGCAGTTCTCCGTCACTTTGCCTTACACGGGATACGAACCCAAAATCTTCTACACGTGTTCCACACAACTGCGTCAAAAACGGTTGTCATAATTTTTAAGAAATTTATGTGTGTGTACAGGTTCATGTACAAATATGTATACGGACAAATATGACGGCAGAAAAATAACAACTCTTAAATAATTTATCCGTGGTTGTACATGCATTTCGGAATTACTACATTTTACGTTCCTCCTGCCCATTCCTAAAATTGTTGGAAATATCATTAATTTTTATAGGTATTTATGTAATCTTCATTAATTTTCGAACATCATCGCGATATCTCAACAGGTTTAAGAGACACAGAGGATCAAGAAATGAAGTTATATTTTATTATGTTGTTAGAAGTTGAATATCAAAGAATTCTGAAATACTTTTTAATAATATGCGTACGCTTCATTTTGAAACAAATTTTACATAAGTATCTCAAATGGTTTAAGAGTTATTGAAGACTGAATTAAAACATTCTTTACGGTTTCTTACATTCTTAATTTTGAGTTTCGAAAACTTGAAAAATTATTAGGTTAATATGCATTTTTAAAGCTAAATTATGAAGCAAATGTCATCTTCATATCCCAACGGGGCTCAGCGCTATCGATGATTCGTTGAAATCACATTCCACCCAATTTTAATGCCCTTAAATTTCGAGTTTTGAATAGTCTCTTCGTAGTGAGTGCCTATGACGTAAGTGGAAGCCAACATAAAGTTTCCACGTTTTAGGCACATCAGTTTAGGCTGTGCGTTGATGAGTGAGTGAGTTAGACTCTTCATTTTATGTAC
Organism: Medauroidea extradentata; assembly: GCA_003012365.1. NCBI lineage: Eukaryota > Metazoa > Arthropoda > Insecta > Phasmatodea > Phasmatidae > Medauroidea > Medauroidea extradentata. Next base: position 17,671 of record PNEQ01122609.1, read on the forward strand.
ATGGTTAAATGTAAGAAAAGGCATACGCCTTAATTTCGTCATGTAAAACTTAAGACGTAAATAAAATAATAAAATAAAATAAATACAGGATATCCAGATACATGAGCATAATAAGAACCCCTCGCTAATCTAAGCCAAAATTGGAGACGAAAGTGAAAGTGGCAAAATGTACAGCCACATTTTACGCGCAAAATGAAGCAACACAGAAAGGAGCAAGTCCCAACTTGCACTCCACTTCGAAACATTATATTAAGTATGTTACGTCAAGTAGAAAAATGTTTCTACTGCTGAGGATTTGAACCTGCACCTACAGTATGAAGGTCACAACATTATTAGTAAGACAAGTAAGGTATCTGTGGAGCGCAAGAGGGGACTAACTATTATGCTAAGTTGCCTCGACGGGTTCGATAGATATCGAGGATTTATGTAAAACACATTCAAGGTCTTTTCACCACTTAAGAGAGTAAATTTCGAAAAACCTTTGAATCACGTTTTATAATACTTTATTGGTATCTCGTGGACGTAAAACACACAACATTAGCCCGCTGGGTTCAAGATATATCGACGAGTAATTTAAAACGCTTTTCACCACTTTTCACCCCTTTTTACGTCCTTAGGTGGCGAATTTCGAAAATTCCTGAAATTACTTTTTAGGTATTTGAGTAAGCATCAATCCTAAACAAAAATCACGTCGCTATATAAAAAGCTATGGGATCGATATATATCGAATGTGAGTCGAAAACTCATATTACCCCATTTTTAACCAGTTTAGGGCCGAATTCAGAAAATATATTTTAAATGGTACTTGGAATATTTACAAAAGCACCAATTTAAAGCAAAGAGCACTTCGATATCTCGATTGATTCGATAGATATGGAAGGATAATCGAAAACACAGTTCACGTATTTTCACCCCTTTAAATAAAGAATTTCGAAACGTCTTTGAGTCCTGTCAT
>PNEQ01122610.1:0-18624 GCA_003012365.1 Medauroidea extradentata
CACAACAAAAGTTGAGAAAATTTGTATGGAGAAAACTTAATTTTTCGTTTAGGTAGGCCTAGGCCTAAAGTTGGAATACAAATTCAGTTCAGACTAGTGGTGTGCGGGATCCCGAATTTCGGGAAAAAAACACCCCTAGTTCAGACCATTAAGAAACTAATTTAAAAGTACAGATAAATATAATAATTGCTCTTACCTGTATTGTTTGCTGTTCTGCGGTGTCGTTCTTATGAGACTCAGACTCTACGGAAGAGCCAACTTCAGATCTAACAAAAAATTTACTCATAGCTTTCGCCTGTTTTTCGTTTTCTCTTTCCATGTCCTTTATTCTTTTTCTATAAAAAGTACCCGTAGGTTTCTTCTTGTCCGCCATGATACCACCACAATAATAATATCAAACTGGACACTGGACAGTGGCGTAGGCGTGTGCATGCACTTGTCGAGTTGACCGATAGCACTAGCACTGAGACTGAGCAGGCAAGCAGTGCAGTGAGCAGGCACTTACGGAGGGTCGGGGGCAGCGGGAGGAGGGTGGGGAGGGGCGGGAGGGCTTCACGTTGTGACAGGAAAGCAGGGAAGCACCGCGCGGCGTGCATGCGCACCACCACCACATAGCCGCCAAACGATGAGTCATCGCCATCGCATCACCACCGATGCTCGCATTCGCATATTGCTGTATTAGCAAACAGAAACACTCTATCTTTTATAAAATTATAATCATGTACATGTTCATGGCGTTTATTTATGTATAAAACTATTTTGCTCAAATTAATTAAAAAATTTTTTGTATTTTTTTTCCGAGCTCCGTTGGCGCCACTGCCCGCGTGGCGCCACATGCGGCCGCATGGGCCTGGCGCCGGCCCTGTTTATAGTTCGGGATTTTATAGTTTGGTTTATAGTTTTAATTTTGTTCTTCGGTATTTTTATTAGCTAGTAATTCAATATTTATTGCTAGTTAGGTTTATAGTTCTTCAGGATTTCATAGTTACTTCTTCGTTTTAATTTTGTTCTTAGGTTTTATGGTTAGGTTTATAGTTCTTCAAGTTTTTAATAGTTAGGTTTATATAGTAATTCAAGAGCTTTCTTGCATTGTTTTTGATTCTTCAGTATTGTAGTTACTCCTTTGTTGCTAGTGTCTTCATTTTTTCAGTCTATTAGTTGTTAGTGTCTTCTTTTTATACTCCTCTCTAGCCTTCATTGTTAAGTTCCGTCATCATATTTAGCCTAATTTTAATTGTTATTCATTTCTACTTTACTTTTTTCGCTTGATAATGGAGAGCACCTCCTCTGCATTTGTTCCTCCTCCTTCATCACTCCAGTACGGGTTCTGCGGCAAGGTATTTACTGTTCGCAAGACTGGTTTATGCCATGAGCGCAATTGCTGCCTCAACCCATACCGCAGAGACCTACAGGTATGTGAGAAGTGTGGAGTTACCATTCCTCGCAAGGACGATATGGAGTGTCATCTCTGTACCTGCCAGGGGAATATTGTTCAGCCTGCATCTCTTCATTGCAAGTTCTGCAACACTGTGTTTGCTCACACACATCATGCGCGTCGTCATGAAGAAACCTGCAAGATCAACATGGGGAAGAATACCTTCACCTGCACCAAGTGTGGAAAGGTTTTCACACTTTAGGAAAACTAAAATACTCATGCTAGTAAGTGTAATGAGCCTGCTCCACCTCTGAAGAGACGCTGTGTTGGACCATCTACTCGGCAGCCTGCACCAGTCCATCCAAGAGCCGTGGTAGGAGCTGGGACATTTGCAGATGGAGGGTTCAAGATAGCAGAGAGTGCGTTTAGAGGAGCCATGAAAACATACATCACAGAGAACATTGCAGGTCAGTCTAAGGATATTTGTACTTACTTAAACAGCATCAAGGACTCTATTATTGAAAAAGTACAGCAAGAAATCAGAGAGAATGGTGCTGTTAAGTTCAATTTGTTCCTTGAGTGTGACTATGGGAACAGGGGTGTCATTTTAGGTTTTTCCAGGGGGGGGGGGGGCAAGATTTTGTTTTCTGACGACAGTGACCTTGTTGCATCTTTTTTATTAATTAAGCACGTATAAATTAGATACTTTTATAATAAAACTTCAGTTTTATGTCCTTAAGTTAGCATTATTTACATTTAAGAATACAAAAAATATATTTATGCACATAAAATTCCAAACACAAGGGGGGGCATTTGCCCCCCCCCCTGTAGACTCAAATGACGCCCCTGTATGGGAAGCCAGAGCCACATGAAGACGAGACTGACAAGAGGGCTTTCAAAACAAAGAATGTGCCCCTTTACAATGTGTACGACGTCGAGGATGCCGTGGTAGCTAGTTTGGAAAAGATATGTGAGGAGGAGGAAGAATATATGGGGAAAGGGAGTGGTTGGACCCTGACTGCGGTGAAACACCTTCAGCTTCGCACCAACAAGCTCGACCCACTGCGTGCCTCCAGTTATATTGATTTACCAACCAGCATCAAAAACAGCAAGTCCATAATTAATCCGAAGAATGAAGAAGACAACGAATGCTTCAAGTGTGCTGTTCTTACAATATTCGTCGAAGGAGAACATCATGAGCGTGTCAATGAGCGCTATCATGACTTGGAGCATAAGTTCAATTTTGATGGCCTCGAATACCCGACCCCTGTGCACCAAATTAAACTGTTTGAGAAGAATAATGCTGATGTGACTGTAAATGTGTATACACTCAACGATGATGACAAAGTAGTTCCTGTACGTGTATGCGATGAAGAAATGGCTCAGCATTTCGACCTGCTCCTCATTTCCAATGAAGAAAACAAGCATTACATGTACATAGCAAACTTTTCTCGCCTGGTTCGTTCACAGTTAACTACTCATTGTGGTGTAATACACGTCTGTAAGCGCTCTTCAAGACTTATGATGAGCGGCTTTGCATATCTGGTCTTGCAGGTGAGCAACGCCTAGAAGAGCATTTAAAGTACTACAAGCCTAATGCACCAGTTCGTGTGGAAATGCCTGCTACTGAGAAAAATGGGCGGCGAGCAAACAATGACGTTCAAGAATCACCATAACGCGGACAAGCTTCCTATTGTCGTGTATGGGGACTTTGAAGCTATGCTTGAACCTGTCAGTACCTGCCAGTCAGAGCCGGAGAAATCCTACACCTATGCCTACCAACACCATGTACCCTACAGTTTTTCAGTATATGTACACGTAGACAATAATGTGATTCCTGCTTCTAAAACTACATGTCTGCCGACAGAGCCCATACTTTACAGAGGGGAAAATGCCGACAAGAAATTCATTGAGACCATTGTGGATATTGGGAAGAAGGTGAAAGACATATGTGATGTTAGTGAGCCCATGAAACCTCTGCCCAATCTTGAACTGTTGTATCATTTATCTGCTGAAGAATGCTGCTACTGTAGTGAGTCCTTCACGATGATGAACCGTAAAGTCCATGACCATTGTCACTTCACTGGAAAGTATCTGGGGCCTTCATGTAACGAGTGCAACAAACTCCGTCGTCGCCCAAAGAGGTTACCAGTTCTGTTCCACAATCTCACCTATGATGAGAACTTTATTATTAAGCAGCTGGCTTATGATGACAATGATATCTTCATTATACCCCACACCGAAGAAAAACTCATCACATTCACAAAGTCTCTGGGTGAAAGATTCACACTACAGTTCATAGACACTTTCAGATTTATGTCTTCTAGTCTTGCCACCCTCGTCGAGAACCTCCCCGCATTAGAGTTCAAGAACACAAGCAAGTTTTTTGCCCTGGATGACCTTGAGCTTGTCACCAGAAAGGGAGTGTTTCCCTATGATTATATTACTGATTGGGAAAAACTTGATGAGCCTCAGCTACCTGTCGAAGAAGACTTTTATAACCTGCTGACAGACTCTAACATTACTGACACAGACTACGTACATGCACAGAAGGTATGGTCAAAGTTCAACTGCCAGACTCTTGGGGAATACAGTGATGTATACCTCAAGACAGATGTGCTTCTCTTGAGTGATGTTTTCGAAAACTTTAGATCCTTGTGCCTCAAAACCTATGGCTTGGACTGCGTCCGCTACATCAGTGCGCCAGGCTTTTCGTTCGACGCAATGTTGAAGAAGACCAAAGTCGAGCTGGAACTCATTACCGACTACGATATGTATCTCTTCATTGAACAAGGAATAAGGGGAGGCGTGGCTCAATGTGTGAAGAGGCATTGTGAAGCAAACAACAAGTATGAACCATCGACATACAATCCACTCCAACCATCGGTTTTTCCTCAATACGTGGATGCCAACAACCTTTACGGTTGGGCAATGTCGCTTCCCCTCCCTAAAAGTGACTTTCATTGGGTTGACTGCGATGTTGATGTGCCCACATAACACCTCTGGTTGCAGAAACGTTGCCACAACGTTGCATTGTTGAAGTTGGCAACGTAACTATCAACAACGTTGTCGTAACGTTTCCATTGTAACCATAATCACAGCCTTCATTTTGCTACAACGTTGATAGTATTCATCTATGGTAATATACTGTTTTAAAACACACATTTGTTTTTATTATTAATATTTATTGGTTATTTTTAAAACTTTGTGTTCTTCACATTTAGTGGATTGGTGTGATTATATCAGCCCTTAAATGTAATGTGTAATATAAGTTGGACACTCAACTGCCATGCGAGTGCGTATGTTGTGTTTTCTTTGGAACACTTGTTTGGAAGTAATGCCAGAATGTTTATTTCAAGTTACATTACAGTGTTGAAGTTGCTCAACGTATTAAAATATAACGTTGCAGCAACATTTCATAATCAACGTTTCACAAAGAGGACATTTGGACGTTGCAGCAATGTTGCGGCAATGTTGTATCAACGTAACTTCAACATTGTGGCAAAGTTGAAATTTTTAATGGTTATGTTGTGACAACATTGCCACAATGTTACTGTGTTATTTGGGTGTTGGCCACGCCTGATGATGGTAATATCGGGTGTATTCTGGAGGTGGATGTGGAGTATCCTGAGGAGCTACACAACGATCATAGAGACCGGCCTTTCCTTCCCGTAAACGAATTCCCTCCTGGCTCCAAACAGAAGAAGTTGATGACGACGTTGGAGAATAAGGAACACTACATTGTACATTATGTTAACTTGAAGCAGGCGATGGAGTAACAAAAGTCCACAGAGTCCTCCAATTCGTGCAAGAGGCATGGTTGAAGCCCTACATCGACCTCAACACGGAGAAACGTACAGCTGCTAAAACCGATTTCGAGAAGGACTTTTATAAATTGATGAACAACGCGACCTTCGGCAAATTAATGCAAAATAAAAGGAAATGTCAAGTAATGGAAATGGTGTGTAAGGAGGCGAGAGTGAAGAAACTAATTGCTAAGCCCACCTTCAAGTGTCGCACAATTTACTCTGAAAAACTATCTTTGATGAAGATGGAGAAGGAGGCAATAATGTTTGACAAGCCTATTTATGCCGGTTTCACAGTCCTCGAGCTCTCCAAGACCCTCATGTATAGGTAACACTACGACGTAATGCAGGTTCGTTATGGCAACAGACTTCAGCAGGCTTCATGGACACCGACTCCTTCATCTACCAGATCCAGACAGCAGATTTCTACAGCGGTTTGGCAGCAGACCCTACCTTCATGTCCGAGTTTGACACCAGCGCATACCCTTCCACACATCAGTGCTACTCCCCCATCAACAAAAAGGTGGTGGGGAAGTTTAAGGATGAGTGTTGTGGGGAGGAGACGAGTGAATTTGTAGGGCTACGGGCAAAAATGTATACCTATAGATGTGGTGGCAAAGTCTCCAAGAGGGCCAAGGGTGTGCAAAAGTGTGTGGTGAAGAATAAATTAACATTTGATGACTACAAGTCCATTTTAATGGAGCAGAGCAGGAAACGTGCAGAAATACGTAGCATCCACTCACACCAGCACATTGTGTACACTGAGTGCACCAACAAGCTGGCTTTGTCGTGGGAGGACGACAAGCGCTTAAGGGCGCGACTACCGCAATTTTCATCGCAATTTTTTTATTCTTATTTGTACCAGATATTTTTTTTCTTATTTTAGACACAAAATGTGACTTAATTTGGCTCGTATGAAATTTTTTTATCTCTCACAATTTTCGCGTAATGGCTTGTTAAAGTCATATTTTGCATGTTTCCGTTTTAACGACTACACTAAAACCAACTGATATACCAAACTCAAAAAAATCATAGTGGATAAATACATTGCAGGCTACAATGACATGCTCATAAAATTAAAGAATAAAAATTATTTGTATTTTTAAAAAATTTATTGAATTTTTTAAAATGTTTATTTTTAGTTTCAGCATTTTTTAAAAATACAAATAATTTTTATTCTTTAATTTTATGAGCATGTCATTGTAGCCTGTAATGTCTTTATCCACTGTGATTTTTTTGAGTTTGGTATATCAGTTGGTTTTAGTGTAGTCGTTAAAACGGTAACATGCAAAATATGACTTTAACAAGCCATTACGCGAAAACTGTGAGAGATAAAAAAATTTCGTAAGAGCCAAATTTAGTCACATTTTGTGTCTAAAGTACGAAAAAAAATATCTGGTACAAATACAAAATAAAATAATGATGACGAAAATTGCGGTATACTGCGCCCTTAATACGTGACGATGGCATCTGTACACTTCCCAATGGTTACAATGGTAACTTGTAAATAGTGTTCACGGTTCATTGTATATAGTTGTTGATTTTGTAAATATTTCGTTTTTATGTGTTGTATATATTTTGTGTTTATATTTGTTGTTCCTTGGTGGGCTGTAAATTTCTGCATTGGTATTTTTTTTTGTGTTTGTGCTCTGTAAATAATGGTTTGTGAGTTTCAGCATTGTAAACCTGCATGCACTACTTTAGAACAGTAGTGTTGCCGGTCCCAAGCCCGGTTTAAAGGTGAGGGCAACAACAGGTACCTTTTATGAGAGACTCTTCCAGTACAGAAGATTCCCATAATGAAGGCATCCGCAGAAGAGCAGCTTAGACCTGCGAGCCGATATCCAGAGCCTTCGTGAAGTATTATTATTTTACTGTATATTTTAATTAATAAATATTTATAACTTAATACTCGTGTTTCTGAGACATTATTAGCCTGTCATAAATTTTTCTTAAAGAGCATCAGATGCAACAGTCCTTGTACACTTAATCAGTGATTACATGCTACACTATTACATTACTATAAAAGGTTTTACAAAATGAAATTAATATGATTGATGGTGGTGATATATAATACTTGTCAAGACTTGTCAATCTAGATGTCTAGAGGTAAGCATAAAAAAATATTTGTGATAGAGGCGAGAGTCCTGCCTATGGTACATTACACGCCGCCCTTAAGCACTTATGTATACGGGTGGAGTAGAATCAAGTGAGTAAAAATTACAGCTCAAACCTCTCTGATGTTCATTCCTAGAAATTAAATATAATAATATATTAGTTTGGTGTGAACTTCAAATATGGCGGCCTCCAGTCTGTGTAAATAAATGACTGTTGAAAATTGGCGGGAGGAAAATCATTCCAAGATGGCGACCAGAAACAAAAATTTAATTTTAAATTTTGGGAAATTTTGAAAGGGATGTAATCCAAGATGGCCGCCGGAAACAAGATGGCGACCGGAAACAAGATGGCTGCCAGAAACAAGATGACCGCTGGAAATTAGATGGCGGCGGTGATGTCATCCAAGATGGCGGACGCGGCACCTCAGCACCTCACCCTGAACCCGGTGTCCCAGAACATACCAATCCTACCATATTTGCGAACTCAGTATTTACGAATTCGCTTATTCATGATGAAATAATTGTAACATTTCACTCAATGTTCGCGAGTAAAATTCGCGTATTAGCGAATGCGAGTTTGTTTGATTTTTATCTCTTCTTTATACGAACAAACATCTTACTAACACGTATCATATCGTTCGCTACTGAACACTCACAGTGCATGTATAAACCTGCTGTATGTAAATACTATGAAAAATTTTAAACAATGCCAAAATGTTTACAAGCTCTCCGTCGGTAAAAACCTAATCTTGGCCGCAGTCAGAATTGTCAAGTGATAAACAGCCGGAGTTGGAAAACAGCAGTATCTATGATCTGCAGCTACAGTTACATGTTGAGAGATAATTAACTGCAAAAACCATAGATTTAAGCTTTTTTTTTTTTTCGCATGTATTCAAACATCATATTCAATTTTTCAAATGTTACAATCAATGATACAACCTTTAACTCTTCCACGAAAAAAAAACTGAAATTTTTATGTGTGCAGGTTCACTCACAAAATTACTAGTCATAAGACACCGCATTCGTCTATTTCTCTCATGCTGCATAGCGCGCTTAAACTTTCTGGGACGAAGGCTGATCTTGGAACGAAGGTAATAAAACGTCTACGTAGAGTTGGCCGTTGTGTGTATGTTTCGAAACAATGTGTCAATACATCACAGTGCATCAATGTCTCGAAACAGAGCCGGCTGGTGTTTCGAAACAGTATTGTTTCGTTTGCTTCAGCAAACTTGTTGCTTCAAGTAGTATTTGAATGAGATTCTTTCAAGCAGCACTGTCTCATTGTTCATTGTTTCATACTGTCTCAGCGCATCGTACGAGCCAATACGGCGTTCTATTTTAAACGTGGTTCTGAAACAGTAAATTTTCGGGAAAGGAAATGTTATTGAAACTTCAACAGGGATTTTAGTATAGCTATTATTTATGTATCTGAAAGGAGAAATTAGCATGAATCGTCACGTAACGTGGCATATTAATCGAAACATTAACGTTTTGCATTTACTTTGTAAATGAACATACTTATTTCTAAAAATTTTAAGCAGTTTAATGAACAATATATTTTAAAAACAGGACCCTTTTAGTGCAAATGGTTCACATTACAGAAATAAAGCAATACGTTTACGTTAAATTAGTTTAGTTAAATGATGGTTTTGTACTGTGATAATTTACGTCTGATTCAATGGCATTGGCTGTATAAACACAGCCAGAAAACATCTTTAGTCTACAATATTCCACCTAAATTTTAATTTATTGTTTTTCTAAATTAAATATTCATAATTTATGTAATTAATCTATTTGATGTACTTTGTTAATTTCTCTAATGATTGATGCTAAATGTAAATTAAAGTAATATTTTATGTATTTAAAGTCACAATATTCAGTACAAGAATTGTCAAATTTTAATAATTTCAAATTTTAATATTTCTTGTAATATTGTTTTGTGTTTATATATTTATCAGTGTGCTATGACACACGGAAGTTAAAGAAGACCTTACTGTAAACAGTAACTATACTAATTTTTTTTTATTTCTCTTAGTAAGAGAAATTGTGATATTTTCTCTTTTGCGATTTCCGCAAACAAGATTTAAGTTAGCGTCACTTCTTCTTGGAAAGCTCCTAGGGCATGTCGTCCCACGGCAGGCTTCTCTGCTGAGATGCCGATCCTGCCGTCATCGTAAATTTTAGGTATCTATTGGAGCAGATCCTAGGTCTAAGAAATCGTTTTAAAAGTTTGTCAGGTTCAGAAGAGGCAATTTTATTTTAATTTCTATTTAGTTTGGAGTGAACTTGAAGACGACGAGGGATGACGCGTAAGACAGACACTTACGAGCCTTATTATAAGTTCTATGAACTGTCTTCAGTGTAAACGTTTCAAATTGTATTGCTTTAGACTCCAACATTATTTATTAACGTTTCAAAGCAATATATTAATTTACAACATTTTTTGGCAATTAATTGAGGAGAACATAAGCCTAACCAGAGGTCTGAGATATTTTTAGAGACTTAAATTCTACCGACTGAGCAAAATTTAAATGTAATAGCTGTGCAAGATTGAATTACAGATTTATTTTCTTAATAGAACTTTAACTACAGTTTCTGCAATTATTATTTTATCTTTAAGCTTTAGTGAGTGCTGTGAATATGTTTTGTTTTATCTGGTTGAGAGCAGTACTTACTGGTAATTTTCACTGATTTTCTTTACAGTGTAGGGAATAGCACCTATTTTCTGCTAAATTCATTTTTGTTTTAATCATATTTTTCTCCTTTGCTACTTCTAATTACATGTTCTCTGTGTAGATGGTTTTTGTCAGTGTTCTGTACTTTACCAGTGTAATATAATATCCAAGAGGTGAAAGTTATTCCATACAAACACATAGTTTAATTATAAGGTTCTGAATACGGGCTGTTTAATTGAAACATGAGTTTACTTTTAATTGCGACATATTAAAATCATAAACAACTTTATAAAGGCAATAGAAAATAGGAAATTTTCGCGTATTTTCCACAGCTAACCAAGCACAAACGTAATATAACCAAGGGTACTTATAATACCAGGCACTGGTAATGAGTTAATATCTAGCAGCAAAGAAATAAATGAAACAAACATGTTTCAGCGCAGCACATAATACAAGACACTTTTTTTTTATGCAAGCGTGTTTCGAAACATTACTTCAAAACATTTCTCCGATGAGCCGTTTCAATCGCCACGAAGCTGTACATTATTTCATTCTGCCCATTTCTAGTCTATCAACTACTCCAGGGAAAATAAAATTTCCCACTCAAATAATTAACTTGAAATATCTTTTACTTACGTACAAAAATAACAGTATTATTGTATAGCACGTTTTGAAAGAAATATCTTTGATTTAAACAAGTATTTAGATAGTAATTAAAATTACTCATAATATATTCAAAATATTTTCCTGCAAAAAAAGACACACATAATTCTAAATCATTTTCAATGTATTAATGTACTTTATTATTCATTTTTGTTTATTAAGTTATCGATATTTCTTAAATTTAACCTAATAATTAGTACGAAATTTTAGTAAACAGTACAATTTTACATTTTTCTGAATTTATATTAATCCCGATTGCAAAGTCGTTTAGGCCCGATTGCAGAGTCGTTTCGAGTGACACTTGAGGGAACTTGTAGTGAAATGTGAGGATTTTTCATTGCATAGTCGTAAGTGGGGTGTGAGTGGAGTGAAAGTTGAGGAAATTTTGAGGAAACCCGACACTACCCTTGGAATTTACTCGAGACAAATGCAGTGACTCGAGTAAAATACAAAGGATATAGAAACATAATATGTTAATTTCCCTTAAATATGAAATGTGTTTCGTAAATTATAGCTTTGTGTAAATGAACTTTTACTGCCGATACAAATGAAAAATTTAATAAAACTTTTGTGCCGCTATCTCTTGGCCATACATGTACTAGCTGGCAAATACACTAGTATAGCAACTTTCAACTAAATGCTGCTATTTGGAGCCATTTTTGAGACATCTCATGTAGGCCCTACTTATTTTATTTTCACTTCATTGATCCCCCTACCTGTCTTTCAGACAACAGGGATAAAAAGCATGCAGTGGCGTCTCGTCAGGGTAAGCAAGGCAAGCAGTGCTTGCCCAGGCAGCTTCCTGACAATTCTCCGATTGTAATAAATATTCACTTGCAACCTTGTCTCTACCAGAAGCTTACTATGACTCGTGAAGATAGATGTATCTTTTACAAATTCCGCTCGGATTACAATACTTCCAGTTATAAAATAAGAACTCGTAAACAACTAAAGCAAGCTCTTTAAAAGCGCTTCCAATAACGCTTCTAGTGGGTAGAGTTGCCATGATAGTATTCGGGTGGATGAAGGAGTTGGAGGGGTGGCCGGGTGGAGAGAACACGAGAGAGGATTGGCTAAGTGACGCTGTGTTAGAAGCTACGATTGCAGTGCTTTCTCTCCGAAGTGATACGAATATAGCCGAACACAGTAGAATTGACACTTTAGTCGTTTTGTTACCAGTTACTGTGATTTCAGATAATGCATTGCTGGTCAAGTTTTGTAACTTATGCGTTGATAAACAGGCAGGCGAAGACTGTTTAAACTGGCTCTAGTAAATTTGAAATTTTCTTTTCTATTGATAAGATAGGTCCCCGGTGATTATTCAAGTGCCGTTAGTGGTTTTCTATAGACATCAGTTGGCAACACTGGTCACCAGCAGTTGGTTTTACAATTTACACGAATCCAATGTGTTGGCTAGTTCCCGCGCTGCACGGTAATACTGCGAAGTGAATCTGAGAAGGTAGACCGACATTTGAAATTTGCGTAGATCAGCATGTTTGTAATCTTATTGAAAATATCTCTTTATTAGGATTTTTTGTAAACGTTGCAGGGTTAACATTGTGATCAGCTCTCATAAACATATCTGAACTATCCTTGTCAGATCGATTGTTGTCTGTAATATTTTTGTAGGCCACTTTTACAATGAAACATTTTGGAAACTCAGTTGTGGAAGCCTTACCAATACTACAACTAGCTTTGAAAATTATACAATTTTGCAAAGTTAGTATTACTGAGGCTTTATTGGCAATTAGGATTCCAAAGCTTTTCTATGAAAAAATACAAAAATCGTTCAACAGTGTTGATGGCAAGATTTTAAACGAAGGCTTTATGAGAGTGTTGATTATAAATAACAATGTGCATGCTGTAACTCTACAGTCAATAGCCTCGAACATCGGCCAAATCACCAGCCGTGATTCCCCAATGCGCAGGGTTTGTCGTTTCAGTTTTTATTTGGGGGAGGGTGGGGGGAGATATTTTTTGGCGACAGTGACCTTGTTGCATCTTTTTTATTAATTATGCATGTATAAATTAGAAACTTTAATAACAAAACTTCGGTTTTATGTGCGTACGTTATTATGTAAATAACTCTCTCTCTCTCTCTCTCTCTCTCTCTCTCTCTCTATATATATATATATATATATATATATATATATATATACATATCTTTCTAAATCCAGGAGGGGGGCCTTTGCCTCACCCCTACATGACGCCACTGCCAACGTGGCATTCTGTAGATAGTAACATGACAATCTGACCCACCCCCTGGCTAGCTCCTTGGTTTTATCTTAAGGTATCTATGATATCTCGGCATATTGCCTTCACGCATCCTGATAAAGAATCTTTGACGCGATACCTGATACTTTAACAGCCACCATACAAGCCGTTACGATTTCCGTTATGTCAGTTGTCAGTTCAGTTGCTAAACTGGCTGCCACGCTTGCTACCATGGGATATGCTTTTTAGTTGGTTTTATTATTTATCTGTTCCGTTAAAATATTTCAAGTTTTAAGCGCGTAACCTCCCCCCCCCCCCCAATTATACACATTTAAACGACACTTAAATCCTGGTAGTAGTAAATATGGTTAGTAGCTTGCCTTTCAAATTAGGTCACACATCGCCACTGGAAGCATGTCAATAATACATTATCACAAATTACAAATTGACACATTCTTACACATTATAAAGTGATACATTCCAATACATGAGATAATATAATAAGACACTCCTATACACGTGGTAATACTTAGTATATATATATATATATAATTATATACAAAGATTTGTAAACTGTACATATAGGCTAAACACACTGGCATAAGACCAGAATGCACATCATTTTCAAAATAGTTACAGAGCAATTTATATTAAAAACATTAAACGTAAAAAGTAAAAACTGTACCATGCATGTTTATGACACCATAAACATATATAAACTTACATACACACATATTCTGTACTGTATCTATCTATTACAGCTATTATATCGTCTATTACAGCATTTCGCTGTATTGTTTATTTTACACAATAATTTATTTTCTTAAACAGAAAATAATTACGACAATCATTTTTATATAACGTAAAAGGTATTTGCGACATACCGTCCTCTCAATTTTTAATGTTTGTGGTGAAAACACCAATTACACAGAGACAAACAGCCCATTCAGAAGGCGGTAATCAGTTAAGATATTTTTTTTTCCCAGTCAACCATTGGCAACAGTTACACTTCACTTCAAGTATACTCCAAGAAACGACTGTGCAATGCAACGAGATCTATAGTAAACATAGAGGGGTGGAAGCGCTTTCTGGGGGGCGATTAAATATCGCTTTTGAGAGGTGCAGCGCAAAATTTGCACTTGCGCTGCGTTGCTTTGGTATTAAATATACAAATACGCAGGTGCAAGTCGTCATGTGATGGTGCAAAGTGCCTGAAAATCTGCGACTAGCAAATGGCTCGACGCAAGTATATCTGCGCCCTTCGCGCATGCGCATTGGACAATTTTCGGGATTGTGAAAGTGAATTAACATAAAAGTTAGATATCTTTATCTGTATCTAGTGTTCTATGAACTATGATTATTTACGTTTTCGTGTACACACGATTTCACCTTTTAATAGTTACGAAGTACAAAACTGAAATGTTTTTTACTAAAGAAGCAATTAAAAATGGGCAATGATTGATCTTTTCCCCGGAATATATTTTAAGGGTATTTTTCCGTGGGACACGACGCGAAAATAGAGTTGCGTTTGTGATGAGGTTATTTGTACCGTTAAAAATTTTGCTTAAAACTTTTATGGAAATGATAATGTAAATAAATAGCGAATATGTTTTGCAAGTACCTGTTTGGCTAATTGCTTGAACAGTGACATTACCTCTCTGTTTTCCTTGCTTGGATGGGGTGTTTCAACATCACATCTTTCTTGCCGACTTGTTTCCACATACGTGCTTACCATTTAAGAGTGATTCTGCTAGGATTCTCTTTATTTCATAAAACGGGAAGGCTATCATTTTAGTTTTAAGTCTTTCGTGAGACTTTCTGTCTACACACATCACACCTTATCTCGGTGAACTGAACTTACAATAATCTAGACCTAATTAAATTTATTGCAGTATAGTTGTACGAACGCCACTTGTATTCACTACACATTAACAATGAATTATTTAGAATTAATCACCGTATCACGATTTACGACTCACTGAAAGACGAATGCCACATGAATAGGCCATTAGGTAGTAGGCCTACACTTACAAATACCATGCCACACAAGTTAAAATAACTTACGTAAGTTTCAAAACTAGGCCACTCAAATTAATTTCAGAACAAATATAAAATGTATACATAGTTTTTGCTCTAATCGCGTCACACGTCTATCACTTTAGGCACTTTATTTTCCGTTAGCAACATAAAGTATGTAAAAGCTTGTTACAGACGAAAACCACTCTGATGTGTTCCAATTGTCTTACAAAAATGCTGCTCTCCATAAATAAAGCACTTAATTATTCACGAACACAAAAATGAACACACGCATCCACTACACTGAAATAACCACGACATTATGGAAATTTACTTTCACACTTCAAAACACAACTACGGCATATGCACTTGTAATGAAAACTTTGTAACAATTTTCCTTCATAATTTGATATGAACGTATACTTCTTACATCCTTGTTTAATCACGAGAAGGCTACAAAATTTGAGGTTACGAAAAATTTAACCAAAACATTACTTTTAGCGCGAGAAATGTTCACTGCTACATGGAAGCTATATCTGCATGTAAACACGCGGTGTGCAGACAGTTTTTGTCGTCAATGTGGCAGTGAGAACGATGTTACAAATTTTCTGATTGGCTTGTGTAAGTTGGAGCGGGGAGGCAGTTGCGCCGAGACAAAATAGGCTCCGCCCCTTGCGTCTTGCGTTTGCGAGTATATTTAATTCCAACTACGACTCGAGGTGCAGGTGCAGAGCAGATTTCCTTGTGTTGCGCTGCGTCGGTGCAAAACGCAAGTGGTGATATTTAACCGGCCCCCTGGCTGAAGCCCAATTGAACTTGTGTCGGCCATGTTTTCCTTCGTCAAAACAAATGGGCGTGGCAGGGTGTTGGTTAGGGATAATTACGTTTATGTGCCGATAATAACAGAAAAACAAAGCTTACGATGCACTGTGTATGCCTATGTGGCATGTAAAACATATAAATACCTCTGTCAATCGTTTAATAACTTAAGGAACGAGAATAAATCGTAAATACAGGATGAAAACAATTGACGAAAATGTGCAGGTAGCAAGTAACTGGCTGGTAATTCAAATATATAAAATTTAAAAATGGTAAAGTAAACATATGCGGACATAAAATATACATATTACACATTTCAGTTCTGTGTAATTATTGTTACCTCAGTTTTGTGTATAGCACACTGTGTAAGACTTTGTAAGTTAAGGTTATGTTTATAGAACTACTGGTAAATGTAAATTATAAAACATCTGAACATATGCAAATAAGCCTGCATTATATATACAAACTGAAAATAAATACTATAGTACATTCTTATTACTACAAGAACCATGCATTTAACATGTCAACTACATCAACAGTAAACAACCATGCCACCCACCCTAACCCTATTTAAGAGCCTTGACCTTAAACAAATAAATATATATTCGCAATTGGTATGTCGCCATGTAGCGAGATCAATTCTAGCCTGCCTCTCTAGGCTACCATTCCCAAACCCCTCCTGAACCTTCCAACTCCTATCAGTTACTATATCATTCTGTTAAATATTCCTCTCACCGACCTCACAAGCATAGACTGTCTAACCAATTCGTTCTCTTCCACTCCACTTGAACCTTCTCACTGGTGTTTACTCTCCCCCATACCCTTCCTTAGCTAGGTGGCAATTTAACCCTCCCCAATTTCCCTCTCTAGTCACAAGTAAGAACATTCTGACCAGACTTTCATTTCTTCTTCTGTCTTTTAGTGTACTCCATCCCATTTTCTTCAACATTAAATATGGCCTATATATACCTGCATCCTCCCCTATCGTACCAATGCTTTCTTCACCTACTATTCACCCATCCAGTTACCCTCTTTGCACCTTTTTCCGTTCCCGCACTTAAAGTTTCATGTACGTATCCTTCCCTTTGGCAACATATTCCAGCCTATACCATACTGTACTACCAAGCAGTATGTATTTTCATTCTCCTCCCAGTAATGAATTTCTACACGATTCATTAAATGTTATGTTTCGTTAATATTTGATTTGTGTTGAATGCAAACCAAAAAGTTTGGTACCTGTCTCATTGCAGCTACCCATAACATAACTGTACAATTTATCTAAACTGCATAAACAAAGCCTATAGTAGTTGTAGTATGCTTTTATTTTATTGCTGTAGTGTGTGCAGCCAAACACTGAGATAGACATCACAATATGTTGTGGACTGCAGCAATTTAATACATATTTCATGTTGGCGAGGGTACGAATGTTCTCTAGTGATACATTAAGGGCAATGGTGCACCAACGAAATTGATCGAAAAACTTATGTTTCGTTGATTTTCTTTAATCAGACAGCAACTGTATATAATTTTAAGACATTGTATGGAAAAGTTGTGGAAACAAATTTTTTTTCCAAGGAAGTTATCTAGAATTTTACATAACTTTGAATCTTCCAATGGATCTGGTAAACTACTAGGCTCTATGATGTGCGACTTTATAAGACACATTTAGAGACATGTTATAATGGATTGAAACCAATTCGGAACAAGTAAGCTTGGTTAATGTGATTTTGTCGCGATTTACTTTTTCGTAAATGTCTTGTTATGCAATAATGCAAATTTTAGGATCTAGTAGATGCAATATTTGGTAGTGTGTTAGAGTTCTGTTATATCACAAGCTCGAGTCAATTATTTAAAATTCCATAACCTTTTCGATTTGTTACAATCAGAACTAAACTTCACGAGATCGTTAGATAGATAGCATAGCATGTGAAGTAAACTAGCACGCTGAGATGAGCGCACCAGACAGTGGTGTCATCTCGCGACTATTTGCCGAACCCTATGGACTCCGGAAACTTCGCTACGATCTTTCAAACCCACCCCCCTCAAACCTGATACTTCCCCTCCCCCACTCAGCCCCGCTTATCTCTCCTGTCACCCGACCTTCTTCGCCCTACTCGAAGGGCGGTGTGTCAGTTATCAGTTTTTCGGGAAGTGCCACGTAACTTATGTGTCACGTTTTTGAAGACTTACGTGATAAATAATTATGCCGAAAAAACCACCACTTTCTAAGGCTCGAAAAAGAAACAAAAGGTCTAAATGTATGCGTGCACTTGCAAAGGAAAGAAAAGAACAATCTGAGCAAAATGTAATTTTTCACAGCGGGTAAGATTTGATTTGTTTACCATATATTCATTACGGTGTACGAATGAGATGAATAATAACTTTATGATGATTCACAATATGCATTATAGTTTTCTTATGTAAAACACTAAATCAACTAATTTTTTTTCGTCAATGTTGCAGGAAAGTCTGTGAAGAAGAATCTTCTAGGACGAACGTTGCCGCTAAACTAAATGATTCACTGTCAGCAGAACAGGGACCATCAGGCCTGCATAATAAGACTTGTGAGACAACACATTCATCAACAAAGTACTCAAATGGAACACGTATATTACGAGAGTAGAAATGTTTTGGCCTTCAGAGACGATGACTATAAAATAAAACGGATATGGAGCAAAGCACCGGAATGCAGGGGTGGGGGAACGAGATGTCTCAAGAGAAAATTCGCCAAAACAGCATCGCCCGACACGATTCTAACATGCAAAAGTAATCCAAAAGTGATCACCGTAGCTAATCGAAATCGGATCGCCTTGGTAGGAGGCAAACGTTGGTAGCTACTTGAAAATCGCGACCTCCAATTTAGGAGAAAATGTTGATATATATATATATATATATATATATATATATATATATATATATATATATATATATATATATAT